>JAHBCN010002833.1:84485-95948 GCA_019359885.1 Listronotus oregonensis | reverse complement strand
GGGTAAATCCGTTTCGTAAGGTCCCCCCAATTTCCCGGGTTTTCAGGGGGGAAAGGGGTAATCCCCCGAAAAACAGGTGCGGGGGAAAAGGGCCCTGCCCCCAAAACAGAAGAGGACAGAACCCCTTTTTATGGGGGGTTTCCCCCTGGCTTTAAACAAAAGGGGAAACCGTTTTCGGATAAGGCCGAAGATGCGGCCCAAAAAGAACAGGGGGTTTTCCCTTAAAAAATGGTAGCTTCCCCCCTGCCGGAAAGGGGGGGAAGATAGATCTAATCGTCCTCGTCTCTCCCCGAAGACGGGCCCGGCCATGTTGTGCTCTTTCCCTAGAAACCATAAGAGGAATGAAAGAACTCTCTCCCAATCGGTCCGGATTCTTGAAAGTCCCCCCTTTTTGGGGGAGAAATATAATAATATAAAAAAAGGGGGTGTGACGACAAAGAGAGCGGCCCAGTGGAGGGCGCCCACTCATTTTAAACCACCCCCCCTTTATATTAATACAAAAAAAGGGGTTGAATTTTTAGTTCCGGTAATTGTGAAAAGTTCTAACCAGAACTTTGGTTCCTAAAAAAAAAATAACAACAGAAATTTTGACGGTGGTGCAAAACCCCCAAAAGGGGGAAAACCAACAACACCCGTCACGATGACCCCAAAAAAACAGGAGATATTTTCCCCAACTGGGACGAAATCTGCTACTTTTAAAAAATTTTTCCATTGTGTTTTAACTATTTTCAAAAGTTTTATAGGAGCATTTCCCCCAAACCGTGGTTTAAAAATTTTTTTTAAAATGTTTTTTTTTTCAAAAATTTTAAAGTTGTTTTTGAAAAATTTTAATAATTTTTTCTGGGGTTTACTTTTTTTTTCCCAAAAAACTTTAGAATTTTTAAAAAAAAAGCATGGTTTCTTTTTCCCTTTGCCCCTTTTTCTCCCTTTAACGATACTCCCCTCTTAGGATACAGGTCGTTTACGGATGAGCATAATAAAAAAAAAAAGGGGAAATTTTTTTTGAAAACATCCGTGGCAGCCCCCAAAAAGGGTTTTTTTTTCTGCTAAGTAAATGGTTATCTGTTTAAGTTTACTTTTTTTTGCCCCCCCCAAAAATTTTTTGCAATAAAATAGAAAAGTTAAAAAATGGTCCACTTTTTCTAGGACACCTTTCATTATCTCTTTCAGTTTTTTCCACATGGAGACCTTTAATATAAATTTTTTAAAAAAAAATTTAGCATGTTCAGTTACAAGCAAATGGGTTTTTTTTAAAAAAAAAAAAAATATTTAATTTATCGAGCAAATTTTTTGAAAGAAAAATTTTTGTTCGAAATTGGCAAACAAGATGGCGCACCTTCTGTTGTAAATTTTAAAAAATTTTTGAACTCTATCAAAACTTTTAGATTTAGTAAAAATTTTTTAAAAAAATTACCAAAAAACTTTTTTAATTTCCCCCAAAAAAAATTTTTTTTTTTTCTGTTGGGGCCCCCTAATAGTGAGGGAAAAAAAGCCAAAAAATTAATAATTTAGTGTGATGAACTTTGTTAAAAAAAAAATGGTTTTTTTTTTTTTTGACGGAAAAAAAAATGTACTTTTTTTTTTTAAAAATTTTTTTTTTTAGATTTAAAAAAAAAAATAAAAATGGCGCCATATAAGTTTTTTTTAAAAAGTTTTATAAACTTTTACTCCTGAATTTAAAGTTTGCCCCCCCTTTTTTTTTAAAAGCAGTGTTTATAAAAAAAAACCTTTGTGACTATGATGAGTCACACCAATTGAAAAAAAAAGGAAAAGTAAAAAAAATTAATACAAAATTTATCCGGAAAAACAGGTTAGCTTCACGCCAAAGCAAGCTGGGTGTGCGTGCAAACCTCCCCGCAGCCGGGTGGGGAAAAAATTGAGTTCGTTATGGCGCCACCAGTTTTCTTACGGACTACAAACTGGAAGTCCCCTAGATGTTATAGGAGCTTGCTTGGGCGATCACACCCGGTGCACGAAAAAAAAAAAAAAGTTAGCATATAAGCTTTAAAAAAAAAAACTGACTTGGTCAATACTCATTAAAGAGAAGAAAAAAAAAAAAATAAAAATAAAAATTTACAAATTATTTTTGGTAGGGGGTTTTGTTTTTAAATAAAACTAAAAAAGATTAAAAAAAAATTTTTACATTTATTTAGAAATAATTTCTTGATTTTTTAAAATTTTTTCAAAAATTTAAAAAAAAGGTTTAAGTTTTCAAGTTACAAAAAAAAAGGGTTGGTAATTGTTAAAAAAAAATTAATAAAACGTTCCTTTTTTCCCCTGACGGCAGGTAAGGGTGGTCTGCAAGTCTGGAAAAAACCCCCCGGAGTAAGATTTGAGGAAACCCCCAAAAAGTTAAAGTTAATTTTGGGGAGTTATACTTAAGTTTGGACGTCAGTTTGAACGTAAGTTTGGTAAAGTATCCAAATTTGGAATTAAACTTAATTTAAAGTTAGTTTGAACGTAAATCTGGTAAAGTATCCAAATTTGGAGTTAAACTCGAATTTTGGGGCCCCTTTACAAACATCGGTGGGTTTTTAAAAAAATTTGAACCAAAAAAAAATTAAAGTTTTTAAAAACAAAGAAATGGCTGAAGACCTTAAATTTTTTTCCCCAAATTTAAAAAAATAAACTAACAAAAAAATTTTTGGAAAAAGGGGCCCTTAAAAATTAAATTATTAAATCTCAAAGCAAACCAACAAATAAAGAAACCGGCTGAGGGCCATAAATAAATTTACAAAAAAAAAAAATTAACGAAAAAATTGGCTGGGGCCCTTTAAAAAAAATTTTTTACGGGAAAAAAAAAAAATAATTAACGAAAAATTTTTGGCTGAGGGCCTTAAAAAAATTTACAAAAAAAAAAAAAAAAACAATAGTATCAAAAAAAAAGAAGTGGCCAAAAAAGGAAACTATTCAAAAAAAACAAGTCCTCAAAATACAGAATCAACTAAATGAAGTAATTAAATACAACTATTCAAACAACAGGCCATTCGTGCTATCGTCGTTGACAGAACATACCAAAAATAAATAAAATTGTTTCCACAAATTAATTTACGACATTAAAAATAAAATATTATGGTTTTCTAATGGCATAGCTGTTTCTGCGCATTCATTGGGGGGAAAAACAAATCATACATCACTGATGTTTAATAAAACCAAAAACTCCCAAAAAAAAAATCGTAATTAATACCATTTTTTTTTATGATTATATAAAATTGAAAAGGAAAAATTTTTTTTTAAAGCGCATCCTGCCTCCAATTTTATTAATGAAACTTACAAAAAAAAATTTACATTTGTCAACAAGAATAACCGAATAACCAAAAAAAAAAAAAAAATTACTAGAATTAATAAATCAATATCCCCCCATATCGATAAAAAAATATACATAAAAAATCCCCACCCCCCATTAAAAAAAAGCATAATAATCAATATTAATTAAACCTTAAAACATTAGAAATTTACAAAAAAAAAATTTAAAAATTGAATTTACAGTCAATAAACCAACATTCCTTGCCCAAAAGCACAGTTTAAGAAAAACAACCAAAAAAATTTAAAAAATTTTTTCATTTAAAACAAATATCAAAAAAAAAAAAATACAAAAAGAATTTAGTATAAAGTAACGTAGTAGCTCATCGGCTGAATAGGGGGCATAATTAAAAAAACATTGTTTTGGGAAAAATTTTTCCCAAAAAAACCCCAAAAAAGAATTATTTTAAAGGAAATTTTTTCTTTTAAAAAAAAAAATAAATACTCATCAAGTATTTCTTTTACACTAAATAAAAAAAAATTTGACCCCTGTAATTTGTATATAGTTAAAAAAAAAATTTTTATATATTTCCCTTTTTTTTTTTTTTTATGTCATTTTACTTGGGGAAAAAAAATTTAAAACAATTTCAACAGTTTTTTTAAAAAAATCTTTATGTATTCTTAACTAAAGCTTACTTGGGGAAAAAAAATACGGAACAATAATGATACATCTTAAAAAATTTAAAAAAAAAAAAAAGGCTTTAAAACAAAAAAATCAAAGAAAAACTAATTATCAACTGTCAATTAATCCAAAAACTGATTAAGAAATTCCCAAAAAAAAAAAAAAAATATATAACTTTAAAAATTTTTTTTTCCACAATGTAAAAATAAAGCCAGTGCCTGTAAGATTTTTTAAAAAAAATAAAAAAAAAGTGCTATAAGTTGCCTTCGTTTGGGGAAAAAAAAAAAAAACTGTTTTAGAATAATAGCCCTTATTTCAGAATACTTTCCCAACATTCAAAAAAATTTTTCGATAAAACGTAGGAATATTAGAGGGGGTCAAAAAATAATATTAGTAAAAACCAATCAATATGAGTGCTTAACAGATAAAAAAAAAAATTAATTAGACTTACTTGGGTTAACAATTTTGGGGCCCCCAAGTGAGCGGCAAAAAATCTAATAATCCCAATTTTTTTAGACTATCTTTGCAAATTTCACCATTAATTTTCAAAAAAATTCACACAACAACAAAACTGGAGCCTTTGGAAAATATGGATGGTTTAAATTAAAAATCCCCTACGGATGACCACGATATTCGCAGTAAAAATATTAAACCAATGCCCTTTTTTTCCAGCGGCCGCCATGCAAAAATGGCCCAGGCCGCTGCAGCAGTTAAAAAAAAATCGGACCATCCACTCGTCAGCGCATCTAAGATAGATTAGCTGAATTTTAAAAAAAAAAAATAATTTAACGCTGTAGGCACTTCACCCATTTACCAGCGCATTCACCATAACATAGCATCGACAAGTTAAACCGTTACAATTTTTTCCAAAAAAATAGGTTTGTTAATAAAGAATTCGTTAAATTTGGAAAAAAATTTTTAAAAAATTTAAAAAGGGGTTTTAAAAACCCTTTAAATAATTCTTAAAGCTTGCCCCACCAACATTTTGCAGCGTAGCAGAAAAAAACTTTAATAAAATTTTTACGGAAGGGGGGAGAGTTTCGGGGGACCTTTTTACTATTATAAATAAATATGGTACCTTTAAATTTTTTTATGAATTTCATTATTAAAACTATGTGGCCAATTTTTGAACGTAAGACTATTTTTAGCAAATTCTACTTGATGGATTTAATAATGATTTTTTTTTTTCTAAAATTGAACAAAGAAATCTTGAGATATGGATCGTGATCATCCTTAACTGAACATGCTGTATATTGAAATATTAAATAAAATAAAGTAAGGAAAAAATATTTATAATGAAATTTATTAAAAATATATATGTACATACATTTTTTCTTCATGTGTATTTAAATTGCTTACAAAATATTTACGCTTTTAAAAATAAATAATAATAAAATATGATATAAATCTTCTAAAACAGCATAAACAATACCTAATTTTAATTACAACTTACTCTAAAAAAAATTTTTAAATTAATAATCCCTTAAAAAATAAATATATTTAAAAAAAGGGGGAAATTTTTTTAAATAATTTATTATACAAGAAATATGGCACCACCAATTTAGGAATTAAAAATATTTACAATACTGTTTTTTTAAAAATTAAAAAGTTTTGAAGAAAATATATTACAGAAATCTCGGACAATGTCCAATTATTTTTTAAAAAAAAAAAAATTTTTAAAAAAAAATTTTAAATACCCCCAAATTAAAATCAAAATTGGTTCTATCAAAGAAAAACGTTTATCAAAGACCAGCAAAGAAAAAAAATTTTCATAAAGAATCAATACACATTATTCGCTCATAATTTTAAAAAAAAAGGTTTAAAAACTTTACTTTTTGGGAAACGTTTGTTGTGGCAATTTGTTCATGACGGATATTTTTCAGGCAAAATTTTTGTTTATTTTGTTAATAAAAAAATATAATTACACAAAGGGAAAAAATTCTAACTGAATATTAATTGGTCAACGCCGAAGTTTTAAAAAAAAATGTTTCTACAAAAAAAAAAATTTTTTTTAATTTTTTTTAAAAAACCTAGTTGCCTTTTTTATTTGGGACATATAAAAAAAAAGCCTGAAAACTTACAGAAGGGTTTTTAAAATTTTAAAATTTTTTTCCTGTTATGTTAAACATGTGTCTTTTAAAAAAAAATAATATATCCCCTTTTTTTTTTTTTTAAGAATCGGGCAAAATTGATTTTTTTTGGGTGATGTTTCAGGTTCGGGGAATATTTTTTTTTCCCCCCCTTTTGTACCGCCCCGTCCGTTCCAACCATTATAGGCTAAATTTTGAGCAGCATTGTCATCCCTAAAACTGAAGCCTCCGTGACCGTGAGCTGGCGAGTATTCTTCGTGATATGATGGTGGCTGAACAAAAAAATCGGTTTTTTTTCTAAAAAACCCAAAACCGGGCCCTTAAAAAAAATTTTTTAAAAAATTATATTGAAAATTATACTATATAAATAACATATTATTATGTTACAGTCTAATAATTGTCATACGTAAATACATTGATCTCATAAGTATATAAATTTTTGACAAAATGTCACCTGATTGTATTCTTATGTCACAAAAAATATGATATATTGTTTTAATATTTTTGGCAAACCACACTTATTGCAATTTTTTTTCCCCCCCAAAATTTTACAAAAAAAAACCAGAAGTAATTAAAAGTACCTTTTAAAAATTTTTATGGTTACCTACGTAATAAAAAAAAATTAAAACCAACTTGAAATTAAAGGTTTTTTTGCTCCATTACAATATTTTAATAATTAATTAAAAAATTTTTAAAAAAAAAGCACGATTTTTTGAGTTAAAGACAAAATCCTGCTTTTGCTAAAAAAATCACTGATTAGGTCATATTACTTATGAGGCTTGCAACCAAAAATCATTTAAATTTGTTGTGAGGTTACTTTCGACCAATAGCTACAATATTATAAACTTTCTATAGCGGTCACCCATCCAATTACTAACCGTGCAGGGTGTTGTTTTAATTTTTTTGTTCACGGGGCGCAATGTTTTGGGTTTTGGGGCCCGTATTCTAGGCAGGATCAGTGACTATGCCACCGAGTTTTATATTTTTGAACCCAAAAGCTACTTAAAAAGTATTTCCCTTTTTTGGGGGGGTTGGGGAGGTTTTTAAAAAAAGGGGTATAATACACTTCCACCCAAAAACCCAAAAAGGGCTATTATGGCTTCAGATGGCATTTCTAGCCTTTTTTTTTTACTAACTTATTTTTTCCCCAAAAATTTCCCAAAATTAATCAAATAATTTCAAATCAGGGAAAAATGAGGGGGTATATATATATATATATATATATATATATATATATATATATATATATATATATATATATATATATATATATATATATATATATATATATATATATATATATATATATATATATATATATATATATATATATATATATATATATATATATATATATATTAAATTTCCAGTTCCCCAAAGCTCAAATTCTAAGTACTAACATACCCTGGGCGCCTTAGTTAAGCTAAAAATAATTTATACCAGGGGCTAAAAAATTTTGAGGTTGGGATAAAAGTGAAAAACCTTTGGGGGGAGCAGGTTTTAAAAAATACAGGGTGCCCCGGGGAAAATGTGGGAGAAATCAGAAGAAATATAAAAAAAACGGGTAAAAAATACTACTAGTTCATATAAACTTTTTTCGTATAGGCCTCCTCCTCCGAGATATTGGCTTCCAAAGATCTCCAATGAATTTAAGTATATTTTAATTTTATTTTAATTGGATGTATAACCAAGATAGGCATTTTAAATTACTAACAAAAATGTGAATAACTTACAGCTGCAAAGATGGACCAACTGTGACACTCATGGCCTTATTTTTACGTCCTTTATTAATAAGAACTTATAGAAGGTACTCCTAATTCAATTCACTAATCCCAACCGTTTTTGAAAAAACGGCACCCTATTTAGGCTTTTAGAAAATGGTTAATTATAATGGTCCCCCAACATGCAAATTTTCTGGAAAGGAGGAGACAATATCACACATAATATACAAACTGCAATGGACTAAAATTCAAAGGTCAAAACGGATTGAAAACATACGAGTAAAATCCCCTTGTTCGAACCATTAACCAAACGCAAAAAAGAACATTAAGCATACATTAAAAACACAGAATTCCACAAATCAAAAATCTGTCATTTTATCAACCACATGTCATGCATGACATCACGTCAAAAATTCTAAAAACGATCTCAGAATATCCATAGTTTTTATCAAAATTTTTAAAATTTTACTTTTAATTACTATTAATTTTTTGGTTACGTCCTTATAATTTATTTTTATCTTGAAAACGGTGGAAGACTTGCCATTGAAAAGTAGATAAAAATTTAGATTTTTTGGAGTTTTTTTTTTTTTTTTGTTTCAGAAAATCTGCTTGTTCAGAGGGGTCAATAGGCTCAATCTCTATATCCCGGAACCAGAACCGAGGCGCTTTAATTGTATAAAGTTCTTTTGGCGGGTACCCAAGGAGAACTTTTTATTGTCAAAAGTTTGTTGCTTAAACAGACACATAAATTATTTGTAAATGCAAAAACAGAGGCCCATGTTTTTTTTTAAACAAATATATATCATATTTTAAAAGGCAAAAATAGATCTTATTATCAAAAATAATAAAAATTACCTTGTTTAAAAGGTAAAATTTAAGATAACAGTTTAAAACAAGCAATATATTATCTTTGTACATACCTATAATGTTGCGGATAAGCAATTCCCGTAGGAGAGTAATGCGGGCCTGCAAATTGGTTTGGCCCGAAGTTAGATTGCAAGTTGGGCTTGCAGAATTTAAAGTAGGCGATAAGTCCTAAAACAGATTTTCTCGATTAGTGACGTCCTTAGCAAATTGGTTAAAGCGTTTTTAAAAGATAAGTGGATTAGTAATTTTGATATTTAGAAAAGTAAAAGTTTGTTTACTTTGTCCAGTAAAAGTAAGCTTAGGAATGTAAAATGAATTCGCCTAGACTGACAAATGCACTTACATACATAGTATATAATTAGTAATAGCAATGTTTTTGCCAAACAGAAAGATAATTTAAGAAATATATTCATATTATCTACTTATGGGTTTTAAACAAAAAAAAAAAAACATTATCGTTTTTATGAAAATAGAAAAAAAAAAAAGAAAGGCCAAGTTTTTTTATTTATACAGCATGAATAACTGGTTAATTAACTATATGGCCAAACTGAACGGTATTATTCCTTACTCAATTTAAAGACATAAAGTCTCTATTAAAATACTTTTAAAAGTGCCCCATTTTTAAAAAACAGCTATTTAAAAAAAAATGGAAATTAAATTTTGCCTTAGTTAGGAAAATTTTCAAAAATGGACTTTTGGTTTTATTTTATTAATTGATTTTTAAATAAAATTTGGTTTAGTTAAAATAAAGAGCAAAACAGCCCTTCTTTTATTAAGGTTTTGCTACTATTCACAATCAGTAGCGTAGCTTCGTGCAATTTAATTAATTTTTTAACCATTATTTTGAAATATTTTTTTTAATAATTTTAATATTAAATTGGGTTAAAATACCTATTTTCTGCTTAGTTTTGCATAAGGAGGATACTTAAGTTAACTCGTTAAACTCGACGGCTTTTAATATATTTTGTGTTTAAACTTGCGTGTTTCGAAAAAAGTAACTCTTAAATTTAAAGACAATAGTCATATTTATAAAAACTGTTTAAAACGCCACTTTTTGTTAAAAAGAGGGTGCCACAGATTCGAGTGTATGCATGGGGATCTCGAAAACCGTTAGAAATACGAAGTCGGTTAAATTATGGCAAAGTTGTGTATTTGCGTAACTAATCATATCCACTTTAAAAAGTTGCAAATATCTGGAAAAAAACTGAAATTTGTCAATTTGGTTTTATTTTTTTCTGACGTTATTTAAAGGGATATGGAAAAAAAAGACACATTTTTATGGCCACCTTTTAAGCTCTACAAAATAGATTGGAGATTTTCCGCAGTTTTTTTAAACCATTAATTAAATTTTTTTTAAATACGGACCTGGGTTTTTTATTATTTTTTTTAAACTCCTTATTATCCCAAGTACAAAAATGTATAACAGTTAATATTTATTAACAAATATGGAACGCCCTTATAATAAATGATGTGCGTTCCTTGTCTAACTCATTGTCATGGAAAATATGTTTATTTAACAGAAAAATATACATTATACATTATTGTAATTGGGATTATAACTGCTTTAAAAAAGCAATAAACAATTGAGTACCGTATTTAAAAAAATAAAGTTGATGATGGTTTAACGAAAACGAAACGTCGTAAAAAGTAGCCATGAGAAAGTGTCTTTTGTTTTTCCATATCTCTTTAAATAACGTCAGAAAAAAATAAAAACGAAACCGGCAAATTTCTATTTTTTCTGGACATCTCCGGAAGTACTGGAATTTTACAACTTTCCAAACGACATATTGTTGGAACCAACGCAACTTTGCAATTTTTAACCGACTTCGTATCTCTAACGGTTTCCGAGATCCCCATGCATGCACTCGAATCTGTGACACCCTGTATATAATAATACTTCGATTAATTTATTTTTTTGTATAAATTAAAATTGTTAATAAATTTAAATATTACCTTTTGTTTCTGGCAGAGTTAAAATTATAATATTTTAAAAGCTTAGTTTATCGAGTTACTTAAGTTTTTATGCAAAACAAAGCAGACAATAGGTACCATCTGCCGATTTATTATCAATAATAACACCAAAAAAGGGACAAAATACATGTTAAAAAATGTATAAAATTGCCTGACCTACGCCACTGGTTTTAATTAGTACCAAAAGTTTATCATAAGATAAAGTATTTCAATCGTTTTATTTAGGTCGAAAAACCTGATTTGAAAATAAAATGAAAATCCCAGTTTTAAAAATGTTTCTTTTAACTGTATTTTAAAAATGAGGCAGTTTTGTCTTAAAATTAGTTAATTATTTCATTTACCCCGCTTTGGCAACATACTTAATTAATACCCTGTGTACTAGCTGCCTGTTAGGTACTATAAGAATATGCAGGAGTCAATGATAACTTTTTTTGTAAATCTGTATTTGGAATTTCTGTTTTACATTGTCCCTCCCACATTTTTTTAAGACAGATTTCTACTTTTAAAATGTATGTTTATTGTTAGCATTCTTAAAATTAATATATTTTTTCATATTACTCCGTTCATAAATTTTAAAATTCATTTTTTTAAATTTTGCTCCTTACTTAAACCCTTTTGTCTAAATTGTAACTAATCATTATTATAAAAGAAAGTAATTTAATACCTGAATACATTTGACATTTAAAGTATAAAGCATCAGCTATCCATTAACAAAGCTAACTTACCTGGAATGACAAGAGCAATGAAACCCAAGAATTTCTTAAATGAGGCCAATCCTAAAATCAAGGGCAAGAAAAGCAGAAGTTTAAGCTTAAAAAGCTTTAAAATCAATAACATCGGGATGAACAGCTTTTTGAGTTGTTTCCTTTTAAAAAAAAAACAAAACATA
>JAHBCN010002833.1:0-84468 GCA_019359885.1 Listronotus oregonensis | reverse complement strand
GATGGTTTTTATCATAATACGGGACAAAAATTCACAAGGAAAAGATATCATAAAATATAAGTAGCTTCTTTGAACTGTGGACCTAAGGAAAAGTAAATTAAAATATTTATTGCATATTGCAAAGGCTTTTACATTTCTGTAGACAAAACAAAAGGTTTTGTTGCAAAACATGACAATAACTAAGCGAAAAATGTAAATAATCTTTTTTTTTAATATTTATTTTTAGTTAGATAAATAAATATAACATAATACCTCTTCATTGTTTGATAACTCTAAAAAAAACTTTTATTTTAATAAAAAAAAATAAAGTTTATAATATTTGAAACATTGAGGGTGTCTATCATGTACTGTAAATATGAAAAAAATTGTAAATAGTACTTCAATCAAAAGTTTCTTATTTTCGGTAATTGTTTTAAATAAATAATAAAAAAATTGTTAAATTGATATTTTTATTATTTTTTAGTAATTATTCTATTTTTGATGAACTTTAAAAATAAAAATATTTGACAACTCAATTAATAAACAATAACAAAAAAATAGAAGTTTTTGAGAAAAAAAAATTTTCAATTTTCGTATTTTAAACTAAAATAACTTTTTAAAAAATTATGATACTAGAATCATTCAAATTTAATAATTGGGGCCCATGACAGCTACAAAGAAAAATACGGGCCCTTAAGCCCAAAAAAAATAAAAAATAAACCAAATTTGCATTGCATTAAAAAAAAAAACTAGATATAATCGAGTATTTCTAATCAGTCAAAAACATCTTCAATTCATGCCCCTCCGAACAATATGCAATACCCACAATTTACTTAAAAATAGCAAGAGTTGTTTGTCAACTTTATCAAGGTGGGCATTTTTTTACGAATACCTCTTTTTTGGTTTCAGGGCCCGTTTTTCTTTGTGACTGTCATGGGTCCCAATCATTAAACTTGTATTCTAGTAATAGTCTAAATTAAAATAAAATAAAAATGTTGTCAGTTTTATGATTTTTCAAATAATAACTATCAGTTTAAAATCTGAATATTAAAAAAATAAATCTAACAAAAAATTCTGAGGGCCACTCAGATTTACGTATGTCTATGTGCCGAACACCATGTTAAATAAATAGATAATTTTAGTTTAAATAAAATTACCATTTTGTCTTAAGTCAGGTAAAAGAAAAGCTTTAAGGTAATATTGTAAATATTGATTTAAATAAAAACCATAATAGACATTTTTTTTATGAACACGGTTTCTTTATGATCCTCCATCGTTTACTTACTAAACAGTGAATCCTTTTTATCTTCAATTACATCAATTTCATCGGCAATCTCATCAATAAATCGTGGTGCATATTTTCCCCTTTCAGTTACATCATTGTCAAAGTCCAATTCAATGGCTGTAGATTTAAGGAATTTTTCTATCTACAAAGGTTATAAAATATTATCACTACTGAGTTGGAAAAGTAATTATTAAAGAAAAATGTAATGTTAGTTTTGGTTGGATCCGAATAACCAGAACATTTATGTTTTTTTTTTTTTTTAATCTGGTCTGTTTGGCCTTACATACTATGTGTTTTGGCCACAGATCTAAATAGTTTACTCTAATATGTAAAATCCCTAAACACATATGGATAGGGACACACGCTTCTTATCCTGGGGTCCGTCAGGATGACTTTTAGTACAAGGCATACAAAGAGGACCACTTTAGAAGGAAAAAAAAAACATAAAGAAAAGATTTAGGCTATACTACTAATAAATTATAAATAAATCTATATACTGTAAAATATTTTTTTTAACTGTCACTAGGTAGCACTGTTAAAATAAAGTGTTTACAACTTTTCAAAATTTATTAACTTGCCACTTGCCAAAAAAAATATTTTTTTAGCAAGTGGCATGTTAACAAATTTTGAAAAATTGTAAACACCCTTTATTTTTTACAGTGCTACTCAGTGACAGAAATAGGTTAAGCTTTATAAAGTAACAAAATGTTGGAAAGTAAAGTTTAGGCCATTTTACCAAATTTTCGTTAACATATATGCCTATGTAGTATCTTTTCATTTATACCAAATATGTTTATTATATTTTTTAAGTGCTGCCATCTTAGCAGAATTTGTGCTGTTAAATAAACCAGATGGATGTTGTAAACTAACTGTGACTATCGTAAATAAAATATAACTGATGCAAAAATTTTAAAAACGCTTTAAGTACTGTCCAGTAGAAAGGGTTTTTGCATTACTTTGTGCATATTTTTTAATTAAGACACTGGCTTGAACAAATGGTACTATTGTCCGCAAAACTATAAACAATTTATAATAAAAGAAAAAAATACTGTCAATCCCATAAAGAAATAAAGTAGTACCAATACTTATACGTTTAGTACAACAACATTGATTTAATTGATTGATTTAAAAGCTCCTATATTATACAAAATGCTTTTAAATTTTGATGCGATTCTGTCAAGCCATTTTATGGGGCCCATTTAAAAGAAAAAAAAAACATCGCCATTTAATTAAGTGTGAATAACTAATTATTATTTGCTTTTTTTAATTGAAATAAGCAATAACAAACGTCTTCTTTCATCTTGTAGGTTATTATTTAAAGAACTTTTGTTATTATTTTTATTTTTATGATGCCACCTTATTTTTTTAATTTTTTTAAAATAATTTGTAGGTATCTTAGTCTAAATTTGTTTTTTTGTTGCGTTTCTGTTACATTAGCTTTAGTTCGATTTAAAAACTAGCCAGCTTTGCTTATTATTAATATTTTTTTAATTAAAACAAAGATTAATTTGTCATTTATTCTTAGTTAAATGGGGATGTTTTTAAATTATAAATAGACGCCATTTGAAACAGCTTGACATATTTGCGTTAAAATTTAGAAGCGTACAATATAAGATAAGATCATTCAAATAATATACCTCAATCCGTATAGTGCCATTAAAAAATGCCAATGACGTTATGACTTTAACAGCTGTCAATAAATAAAAAAATACTTATGTCAAAATGTGTTCGGGAAAAAAATCAGTCATGTAAAAGTTATATATGTTATAATAGGAGGCAATATTGTATATAAAAACATACTTACTTTTCTCATGCCAAACTTAACCAAAGCATCCCATTCAGAATCATCAGATCGAGGCGAAGAAGAATATTCATAACTTTCTTGACTAATAGATCTTAAATGAGTTTCAGGTAATCTTAGTACTCTTGCTCTTTCCGTTAGTGAATATGATTGCTAAAATTAAAAAAATATATTAAAAAACTCAATTTTTTTACGTTTTTTTTTAATTTTGTTAACTTTTTTAAATAAAATAAATCAGTTATATTAAATGAAGTGTACATGTATGTTATTTAATTGTTATCCATTTACGAAAGCCGATGAGTGCCAGTTATAGGTACTGCAGTTGTCGAATTTAACATTGTTACCTTTGTGTTGTCAATAATTTTAACGTACTAAAACATTTAAAATTATATTTTGCAATTCCTTTTTACATCTGGTTTTTCAGAAAATTTTTGGAAAAATATGTCAACTCCTGACAATTATATGGTTACTTATCGAAACTGTGTGTTTATCAAAGGTACATTAAATATATATTTTTTTAATAGATTTTAAAACTTTATTTTCAACTACCACCTGTTTATTGCTTTTAGGTATGTATAAGAACAGAATTGTGTTAAGAACAAATTTTTGTGAGACTTGTGTAAGTTGTGTGTGTGTGTGTGCACTAAAGATTATTGCTTGAAATTTTGTCGTAATAAAGATTACTAGAGATTTGCTAATTTATTTATTATCAAGTATTTTTTTAACCTTAAACAAACGTATAATATTTATGTTTATCGCATTTTTATTAATAATAATATTTTATACTATAATCTTATTTAAGGCAGTTTGTTTTTACCTGGTTAAAGAAGTCATCTAGTGATGAAAGAGCTCTGCTTTGGAAACACGATGCCAAGTCTCCATTTAAACATAATGAGTTTGTTTTTGCCAAATATGGGTCCTGGTCTGGCCCTGTGCCTAGACCTATCCAATCTAACAAATTTCTTCCTAAAATATAAGTTCACATTTTACTTTAACTTGCAATTATACAAAACATTTTACTACCCATTTAAAACAATACAAAATACTTCTTAAAATGGTTGATGCCGGTAAAATAAGTTAATTAATTTGCTCCTAATTTAAATCAAAAAAATGCAAAAAATACAAAATAAAAATTAGACAGAAAATACAAATAAATAAATACTTTTTATATGACTTAAGGATTAAAATCATGTACCAAATAAAACAATTAGATTTATTTACATTTCACAGTAATATTTTTGGTAGTATTAAATAAAAAAAGTTCAAATTTGATCTATGACCTCTGCAACTGCTCTCCACTTGTTACTTTTTAAAAATAAATATTTTATTTATTTAAAAATGTATTTTAAAAGCAAATTTTGTAATAACTTCATTAAAATAGCAATTAGTAATTACTGCGACAGCTGACAAAATATTATTTTCATACACTTCACTTCGCAAAAAATGATTTTTTAAAGCAATAAATTCGGAACCAGTAAAAAACCAACATAATTTTAAAAATATTTTATGGGTTTAATGTTAATTTAAGTATTTTTAATATAATTTTATTTTGACCTTTAGTCAAAATTTTATTTTTAAATAATACCAGGTTTGTGGCAAAATAACGGCTTTTTTTTAAAACTTATACTTTTTCTAGTTTGGTAAACTAGTAAATTTATCTTATTTTTTTTAACTCTACCAAAGCTAAGCTTATACTTTAGTTAATAAGCTATTAAAAATGTCCCTTTAAATTGTACTTTGGTTTTCTCAATGCTCATAAAAGTCTCAAACCCAAAAAGTAGAATAAAGTTTACAGGTCCATAAAAAAAGTGGTGAATGCTGGGTATCGGACTAAGATTTTTTGGCGTATTTTTTTTCGCTGAACACGAATCTGAAGTCGAAATTGGGGGTCAGATAGCAAAAAATCGAGAAAAACCCATAAAACCGACAAAGTACATTAACCGGCAGAAACCTGCTATCACGAAATGTTCGGACTACCACTATATAAACTATAGGAGATACAAAAAATTTTATGAAATAAAAAAGAAAGCTTTTTAAATTGTCTATATAAAAAGTTTTTTAAGCATTTTTGATAAGATAACTAGTAAAGGAGATATAAACAAAAATGTAATTTTGACAAAAAATTACAGTTCCAATAGAAAAAATGTTTTTTGTGTTATTCTGACTTTTGGTTTTTTTATATAATAAATTATTTATTTTATTCATTTAAATTTCAAATTACTAAAAATTTGCAAAAAAAACTGAAATTTCGGTGTTTTGGTTATAACTCGGAAAATATTGCCATAAGGCAAAAATGTTATATAACATGAAATAAAGATCTTTTGAAAATACATAGTTTATGTCATATAAAGTTTTGTGTATCTTTTATAGTATTTAAGATATTGACGTTTAAAATTAAAAAAATGTTAATATCTGAAATAACGCCTTTTTTTGATTTTTTGCTGTTTGACCCCCAATTTTGACTTCAGATTCGTGTTGAGAGGAAGAAAATGCGGCAGAAAATCCTAGTCCGACACCCAGCACACACCACTTTTTTTTGTGGGCTTGTGTTATTGAAGATTATCTATGTTGCACTAAAAATTAAAAATGAGTTTTCTTAAAGAAGGATCATAAAAAAATATATTTTTTGTAATTAAATTATGTATAAATTATTTTATACCAGCATTTATGTAAAAATATAAAAATGAATTGACTTAAACGATTCAAAGAAATCACAGTTAATTAGAACATCTACTTTAAATAGTAACACATTATCCATTTACTTACAATAATTTTATGTTATGAATCATACTATAAATTATTTACTTACATGGCTTATTAAAAACGATTTTTTAGTCTATAATGCTGTTAAAATAAGAAAGACGCACATCTCACTTTACGTAAACAAATCCATTACTACTTTGTGCTTCATTAAAATAACCTGTCTGCAGTCCAGACTTAAGTCTGTTGACCTCTACTTACCTTGTCTTCCATCTTGTGCTTCGGGAGGAACGAAATTAGGGCCTTGCAGTGATACTAACGCCACCGAAGACAGTAAAAATAGCCATTTGGATAACCAGAACATTTTATATATTTAAATACAGCAAACAGTGAAGATTTACTAAATTTACTTCTTAGTCTGATTGGGTCAGATAACGGGACACTGCCGGTACACTACGTTAAGGAATTCGCACTTGCACTAGTCTGATTGTTTGTTCGCGGATTTTTGGCGATGTGTTAATTTTAACGAAAGTTTAAAACAAGCATAAGTATTTTTAATTTTAAATTATTAGTTACTGATAGCGTAAGAAATGTCTAATTACAGCTATTTTTTTAGTTTACGCTATTCCAAATTTATTATTGCGGCTCGAAGGACCGCAATATATTACGTAGATAAAGGATCCCAAAAGAAGTTATATACGAAGTGTAGGGGGATTAAGATGTAATAAAAATTTGGTCTTGGGATGCCCAGGTTACATAATTTCTTGCAGAAACGTGGGGTTTGCCCAGGAGAAAGTAATTGTCGTTACAGAATTATGAAGTAGTAACCTTGTTATTTATTTGCAAGTGTGGCGGGTAATGATCTTTTTCGGTGAAATAATATTAACTATTAAGGTTCTTACTTAAAGCATAACATGTGGTAATGTTTTTGAATAAACAATATGTAAAAACATTGTTATTATCTGCTTAAATCGGCAAAACGTAATTTAAATTATATTTAAAAATTTATTTCATTTTATTAAAATAAATAAAAATCATTTTCATTTGATATGAAATTAGTATAGTTGTTATTTAAATTATTTGCACCTTTAGGGTTATGATAAAGAATTATACAGGGTGTCCTGATAAGGTCGTCCTGTGGCGATATCTCGGAAATTGTTGATCGCATAGCTTTCGGAAAAAAATATTTGTAGTAAAACTGGCCTCGAGAAAATCCTTAAAATTAATTTCAAGTTTCTAACTTTACCGCTAAAGGGCGTGAAACTAAGAACAAAATTAAACACGGATTATTTAAAAATATGCCACATTAACTTAAGTTGTTAATATTTTTTTCACAAACTTTATTAAATTAGGAAACTTTTTTCTTTTAAGTGTTTTTTCCGAATCTGTCCAATATAGGAAGCAAGTGTACATTTAAAAAAATATAATAACTTTTTTTCGGCTTAACCGATTTTAATAAACTAGGTCTCGTTTAAAAAATATTGTATCAGGGTTTAAAACAAAATATTGGTATAAATAATTTATTTGTTTGTTTTATTCATAGAGACTGATTTGTGTCAAAGTCATAAATTTTATCAATTTTTTCGAAACTTTTAAAGATAATGGTAATATTATTATAGGTCGATTAAAAATAGCATAAAAAAAGTCAAGAAACTGGTAAAAACCGAATTTCGATTTTTTATTTATTTCTCGACTTATTGCTGAAAAACTGCATTATTAATATTTTTTTCTATTTTAAGATGTCAAATTAAAATTGCGGCGTTTTTATCGAGAATGCCATGAAAACAAAAACAATTTGTTTTTTTATGAATATGAAATAATATTATTATTATTTTATTATCAATTTAATAACAGCATTTTTATTACACGGCTCGTGAATAATATTAGCTGATTTACTATTATCCACGGGCTCTGGCTAATAATCTCTTTATTGTGCAAAAATAAAATGCACATTTCCAGTTTCTCTTAAACGGGTTGCCCAACGGGTATACACTTTTTTTGAAAATGCCGTCTTTTGGTATATCTTATGCTTATGGCATGTTATTAGTAAAAAGATAAACAACACTACTACTATTAATAATAGCGATGAACTTCAATAAACAAAAACTAAATTTGTATTGTCATTTTTGACGTCCCTGTTTTTTGTGATTTTTGACGTCCCGGCACTTTTGATAAAAACGCCCCGTTGTGTATCTAACAGCTTAAAATAGAAAAGAATACGAGTAATGCAGTTTTTTGGGAATAAGTCGAGAATTATTGAAGATATCAAAATGCAGTTTTTGCCAGTTTCTTTACCCTTTTTAATGGGACTATAATAAAAATACCATTGTATTTAAATTTTTAGAAAAAAATGACAAAATTTATAATTTTGACATAAATGATTCTGCCAAAAAAAGTTATAAAGTTTTTTTTCATATGTACATTTCCTCCTTTTCTCTTGCTATATTTGACAGGTAGGAAAAAACAGTTCAAAAAAGTTTTTTGATTTTACATAGTTTGTGAGAAAACTATCAATGACTTAAGTTAATATGGCATATGTTTAAATAATTTGGGTTTTTAATTTTTTTCCTAGTTTTACGCCCTCTAGCGGTAAAATTGGAAATTTGAAAAGCTATTCGATAAAGGGTTCTCGAGATATCGCCGGGGGATGACCTTATCAGGACACCCTGTATATTTAAAAACATTTCCGTTATTTTAAGTTTTTTTAATAAAACCTAACTTTTAAACGAAAAATGTAAGATTTAAACAGGACTAGGTTTATTTTACACTTTTGTAGTAAATGATATTTAAACAAGTCCTATTTTACGTCTTTTTTACATAAAAAATGTAGAAGATATATTGTGAAAACTTTATATAAGGAAAATTAAGTTTAATATTTAATAAGTAGTTTAAAAAATATTTTAAGGTGACAAATATTTGACATTTAAATTGTTTATACCTATAAAATAACAAGTTTATAGATATAACCATTCCCTTCTATGACCTTTAAACATAGTTAATCTATTTTTGCAGCTGTTGATTAAAAATAACACTGTTAAGCTAGGCAGCTTAATGTACTTTCTATACTTTTTATTGCCTTTGGGACAAGGCTTGTATAAGGTCTTAAAACTAGAAATCATAAGTTTCATGTTTTTAAAAGTATTAGGATGTATTTTCCTTGTTAAAATGAGTTTGTATAGATTTATACTTTAAAAAAGTAAGCAATTTTGATTAAAATTAAAAATAATTTAAGAAATGTTTTAAAATAATCACTAGAAACGACTTTTAAGGAAATATGTGTAAAGTATAAAAAAGTTATTACTATTGAAAAAAAGCAGAGCGAAGAATGGCGAAAGCCCAACTTTTACATCAATGTCTACTAACTAAGGCTTTTAGAAATATTTTTATTTTAGCAAATCCCGTTTTAGATATATATTTTTATTTTGTAGACCTGTAATAAAAATAATTTATTTATTTGATAACTCATAGACTCTTATTTAAAATGACTCTTGGTTAGAAGTCTGCACCAACAGATTTACCTTTTTGATTTTTGGGGTTTTATTTGTTGTTAGTTCTACTCCAGCTGGTTCTAGTTTTATTTTTATTTGTTTTTTTTTTGAATTATTAATTGTTAATAGAGTTATAATATTTCCTTAGTTTTTGCTTGTCCACAAGCAAGGTACACAATGTACAAAATAAAAATTTTGGGTTTGATTGCTTTATGCGCTGATTTTAAACAAGGACATAGTCAGGTATAAGCTGGGTGGCACCAACCCCTTCCAAGCGAAACCTGGTTAATATTAATAATTTATTTATAGATGAAAAATTTATACGTAAATTAAAGGGCTCGGCAATAACAGCAATAACAGTTACTTTACATTTTTTAAATAAGTTTTTATCTACCCAAATCACTAAAAATTCCTATATTTTTAATGCATACATAAACAATATCTTACATATTTGGTCTCTAACAAAAAAATGGTGTAATAAATTACAAAATAACAACTATATTAAAAATGGAAAATTTGTATTCATTTAATCATTTTAATATGCAAACTATAACATCCTACAATTATATAATTTTTAGTTACAATAAAAATTATGTTATAATCAAGATGACTAACTTAAGTGTCGAACTTACCAGTTGAGAAAGCTTGCCAATACCAAAAAGTATTATATTGGGGAAGCCAGAGCAAAGTAGAACATTATTTTAATATTTGTCATTTTGGGCAAAAAAGTTTACTGCAATCTTTAAATATCTTAAAAACCATTAAGGCTGCAATCACTAAATTTGGTATCTAGGGGTTTTTAGGTATGCGGAATTCGACATGGTATGCGGATATGGGCACTGTTGCCAAATTGCCCAGTTTTGCGCTACAGGTAATGTTTTTGTTTTTCTAAACGAAATGTCTTAATAATTTTTATTACACTTAGTTAGGCGTGCCAAATTTATCAAGATTACTAATTTTAAAATTTCTATCTCTACTGGTTGCTAACACACACCTTATTTTCAGTAAAATATACGGCAAATCATAAATATTTTTAAAACCGCTAAAGGTGCGATTACAAAATGTGGGAGTTTTTAAATATGCTTAAATATACGTGATATTGACAATGTTGCCAGATCTTCCTGATTTGCGCTACACATAAATATTTTGTTTTCTGAAATAAAATAAATTTTCAAATCCTATATCTGCTAGTTACTGAGATTTGGCAACACTACATTTTCAGTAAGAAGTATCGCAACGCTCCTATTTTTATTATTTATCCAATATAAATTTGGTATCTAAGGGCATTGAAAAATAAACAGTAATAATCGGCACTGTTGTCAGATTTTTCTCTTTTATGCTACAAGTAATCTTTTTGTCTTAAATGGAATGTCTCGTTTATACTTTGAACATTGATTTTAAAATTGATGTACGTCAAAATTATTTTTCTAATTGCTAAATTATTGTTGTTTTAGCCGGTTAGCTTTTATATTACTCTAATTTAAGCGCTATTGTTATTTTAATAAATTCTAATAAAAAAATAACCTTTATATTCCTATATACCAAGAGCATTCTATTACAGCTAACCTGTAACGAAAAACATAGAAATTAGACAACGGTGTTAATGTTATTGTTTAACTGCATATGCCCAAAAGATAGATAAGCGTTGTGGTACTTTTCCCTGAAAATGCAATGTTTTGTCATTTTCTCTGCATTTCGTAGGACATTTCCCGGAGAGCTAAAAGCTATTAGTCCAGTAAATGAAGGGACAAAGCTGTAAATAAATCTGTACAGTTTTTCCTGGTGGCGCAATTTTTAGGTCTTTAAGGATGCTTTCGGGAAAAAAAAAGTTTATTCACAATAACAGGTGGGAAAGGGCTGAAAATGGCCCCACAAGGCTCGAAAAATGGGTTTTTCGCTAATAGCTGCCAAAATATGCAAATTGGAGAATTTTTGTTTGAACAAAAAATGAAGATCGCTTTGTTATCTACAAAAATAATTTTTATAATTTTTTTCGAAAAATTAATAGTTTTCGAGATAACGGAAACCAAAAGTCCCCTCATTTCAGCTGCCGCTATACCGCTAGAATGCCGCTATCTTCATGGATTCACTTATAAGCTTGCGGATGAATTGTTCCATTACTTGGGCAATGATGTACATTTTTTAATCATTCAAAGTTCATCGGAATGGGAAAACCCGACATATCATTACATATGAGTTTGGGTCCACTCTGATTTTTCTAGAATATAAAAAAAAACGGTTAAAGTTTTTTTTTCACCATATTTTAAGAGTATCTTAATAATTTATTGATATTTTTTTTTAAATGAGACCTTAGCAAGTGTTCAATGATCCCAGAAAATTTCCTTCACCATCTTTCTTGCGTTTTGATAAAAAAATATTTTGCCCATCTGCATTTTTTAGTAAGGAACTACCACTTACTACCACATCTATTCAGTATGAAATGTTATGGATTTTTCGACGGCTGTTTTTGCGAAAAATATTGGTGTTGAGAAAAACATGGTGGGGACAATTTCTGGCGATTTCGAGGTGATCTTCATCTTTTGTTTAAATAAAAATTATCTTATTCGCATATTTTGGCAGATATTTGCAGAAAACTCATTTTTAGGGAATTGGGGGGCCATTTTCAGCGGATTTCCACGTCGGAATCGAGATCAACTTTTCCTCGCTCAAAAACTGTGCAGATTTATTTACAGCTTTGGTTACTTTCAGGTCTTCAGTTACTGAACTTTATCCCCAAGAAGACATGTAAAGTAAAAATTTACTGATTTCAAAATTTTTAGGTATTTCGGAGGACACAAAATATACGTAGTAGAAAGTCTCCGGCAAATCTCAGATAATTGCAATTGTGATAGTTTAAAGCCTTTAATCCATTCTAGCATAGTACGATTTTTAGTAAACTTTCTTACAATGTCCTTTTTTACTTAAAACTTGTCCTAGCTTTCTAGTTTTTTCCTAAATTGCCTCATATCAACTGTATATGGTAACTTTTTAAGATTTAACCCAATTACTGCTGGCCTACCCCAGGGCTCAGTGCTGACACTAAGCATATTTCTATTTCACATCAAAATGTCTTTTATAATTACTCCCGTTTATGGTGTTTTAACTTTTACCTTTATTTCAAGCACAGGATAATGCAATATCTTATTTAGGTATTACCTTAAGTAAATTCTTCATTGATTTTGATATTCAAAGAAAAAAGATAAAATGTTAGATTTTAATATTTTCTGATACTTACATATACATTTATTGTTGATTAACCTTTTTTTAGGATAACTCATAGAAGTTGTGAGTGTGTAAGTGTAGCTCTTTGCAGAAAAAATATAGTTATTTATCCAACCAGTTAGAAAAAAATTATTTTGTGTAACGAGCACGATTTCTGCGGGCCGAGCATAGCGGGAGTCCACAAAGTAGCGCGAGTAACAAAACAAAAATATTTCCTAACGTGTTTCATACAAGATTTTTTTAAATTTTGAATAAAACTGTTTTTATAACAACAAAATGACAACAAAAATTGATGTCAATGGGTTTTTAAACCCTGTATTTAGTTTGGTTGCTAAGCATTTTTTAATAGCGGCGTCTTTAGTGGCAGAAATGTTTACATTTCTTAAACCGAAAATTGTCGGAGTTTAGTTTAGATGTTTCTAGTAATGTGGAAAAAGCTGCTCAAATTGCAATGTTTAGTCTGATCCCTAAAAACGTAAATCAAAGTTCGATTTGTGTTATCAAAAATTTAATAATTAGCTTAAAAAAAGGTATATTAATCGTACAACTGAAAAAGCTTTGTTGGCTTATTTCCAAAGTAAAGTGGGTATAAAAAGCTCTACGTTATGGTCATTATATTCGATGTTAAGAATAGAAATTCCGCTAAAAAATAATACTGATATAAAGAAGTTTACTGGACTTGTGATGTTTCTAAACCGGCAGTCAAAGGGATATCAACCAAAAAAAGTCTTATGTACTTATAAAATAAAATATTTCAAGATTCTTAACGAAAGTCGTTGATAAGTCATTTTTAATGATGAAGGTTTACAGTTTATCTACTTTTTGTTTTGACCTCCTTACAATTAAACAACACGGAGGTCGGAAGTAAAATACGATAGCGAAGGTTTACGTAGGAAATTCAATCAAAACCAATAAAAGAATAGCTAAAAACATTCTTGGGAAGTTCAGTAAAGTAGGAATAACTAACATTACTCAGGTAGCAACTACCAATAAAACTTTGTCGTCTAGGGGAACAATTACAACTTTTGTTAAGTTTCTTAATATTGTGAGTTACGATTTTTTGATTAAAGTACGTATTTTAATATAATTTTTTTTTCATATTTTCTTGGTGTAAGTGGTAAATTCTGCAGAACAAAAATATTTGTTTGATGCCACAAACGCTCAGAGCATTAACAAGTCGATTCTAGGCAAGTTATCGCTGCTTGCCTTTATAAATCCTCGTTTCATGAGCTACGTTATTGTAGGCAAAACGCTTAGAACAGCAAACTTAACACTGAAAACAATATGATCGTAAAAAAATTGGAAAAACCAACAGTACGAGAACAAAACATAGGTTATGATCATTTCTTTACTCTAACGTGACGTCATTCGCTCTGATTGGCGTTCAGAACATCATGGCGGATTGTCATTATTGGTAGTTTTATTTTATAAAAATATTAATTAATCTCGCTTAAGATAATAAAAAAAAAAATACTTAGTTAGTAATTTTTTATCTACGTTTCATTATATAGTTTAGTTTTATATATTCACAGTCATCATGGCTATTGTTTTTGTCCAATTTCTTAGAGCCAAAACCGTGAAAATAACTATTAAAGTGCAACAGATCATCTACACTCTACACAACTGTAGGGATCTGTTGCATAAGGAAGGATAAAAAATACCTTATTATTCTTATTATTTTATTTACACGAAAAAATACTCAAGTTTTTACTTCACAAACATAGTGTGATACCCCAGTGGGGCGTATTAGCACTTAAATCAATATTTAAAAATATATATTTTTAATGATGAAGGTTTACAGTTTATCTACTTTCTTACTTTTCCGCTTTAAAATAGTTGAGTAGCTTGAGATATTTATATTTTTTTAGGTTGAAATTTGTGTATCAGGTGCTTGCCGAAAGCTGAAATTAAGATTTCTTCGCTTAGAAAATCTAGTGGATGAACAAACATATACTAAAATTTCCACTACAAAAACTAATACGTGAAGGGAATTTGCTAAAACAGAAGAGGACAAAGAGGAGCTCGATTTTGTAGAAATCGTAAGGGAATATATGCGTTTACGACCAAAAGACATTAAACATGATAGACTCTTTATTAAATACTCTCGGGGAAAATGTTATTCGCAGCCTCTTGGAATAAATACGTTTGGTATAATCCCCAAAAATATCGCAAAAAGATTATCAAATCCGGACTTATTCACTGGTCATTACTTTCGATCATCTGTTACACTATTGGCAGATTTTGGTTTTGACCACTTTACAATTAAACAACACGGAGGTCGGAAGTAAAATACGGTTGCTAAGGGTTACGTAGGAAATTCAATCAAAACCAATAAAAGAATAGCTAAAAACATTCTTGGGAAGTTCAGTAAAGTAGGAATAACTAACATTACTCAGGTAGCAACTACCAATAAAACTTTGTCGTCTAGTGGAGTAGTTAATCTTAGTAATTGTACTAATTTTGTTTAAACATTAACAATTACAACTTTTGTTAAGTTTTTTAATATTGTTAGTTACGATTTTTTGATTAAAGTTAGTATTTTAATATAATTTTTTTCATATTTTCTTGGTGTAAGTGGTAATGGAATTTACTTCCCGCAACTAGTTATGAAAAGTTTTACTTATCCACACTGGTGTGTAAAAGTAAAACGTATTAATTCTTCAGTTAGTTTTAAAAAATGTCACCTATAATGTAAAAATTAGAAAACAATATATTTAAAACATACACAGTTGAATAAAATGTTTATTTTTACCCAATCTCTCCCCATTACTAGAGAAAGTAAGAGAACGAATCAACTAAGATCCGGTTTTAAACACAACCTTTAGAAGTTTAAATGTTCATATTGTAAACAAAGCAATGCTCTTGCACTTTTATTAGTTTCGTTCAAGAGAAAGATCCGGGGTTCTTATGAAACCAAATAGTGGTTTAGTTATAGATATTTCCGTATAAATAAATAAATAATATTGCTAATTGCTAACGTACCGTTTTCATATATTTTATTTAAATACTTTCATTATTGTGGTAAAGTAAAATAATTTTTAAGTTATTATTTTTAAGGAACATTTATGTTACACTCTTATAGTTTGTCCAAGCTAACATTTTTGTATTGGCTTACATGTTCAAAAACAAAAATTACTAGACTCAACGTCAAAATCAGCTGATTAGCGTAAATCACCCAGTAATGGATTAACGGCATTTCAATTTTTGTATTAAATTTTTTTTGTGTTTGGGTGTGTTATTTCGTGTTTTAAAGTAATAAGTGAGATTAGAGATTACTCTGCAGTGTTTTTATTTTTTTTTTGTGTGGACTATTTGACATTTTTTATATTTCATAATTTATTTTATTTTGGACTAAGTTTTTATTTTTATTGGTTTAAGAAAAAACCACTAGAATATATATTTTTTAGTGTATAAATCACAATGATTACTGTATTTCCAGTTTGGAAAAGCTTCGAAACCCACTTCAGAGCTGTGATGAGTCGGAGGTAAGAAAATATAACCTAATAAATATTTTTTGAAAAATGATGCTATCAGAATAGTGATCTTGCAAAAGGTAAAATAACTCGTTTTAAGAGTATCATAATCTAAAAATACATCCTCAGATGTGCCAAATATTTTAAGATTTAAATATATTTATGAATGTATTTTTTAGGATCGCATAGTGGCAGTTGCTGACAATATAAGAAGCAAAATATGGAATTTATAAGTAATTTAGGCTTAATGGAAAAACCAAATGTGCAACGCATGAGAAGGAAATTTTCAAAAGGTTTTATGAAAAATGAAGATTTAGGAAAAAATAAAAATCTTTGGGTGTTTCTCGATGAAACCTGGATCTTCTTGACGATGTATATTTTAGTGGAAAGGTAAAACATTCTAATGACTAATTATACACTAGAAAAAAAAATGTATTTTCTTACACTTAAGGAAAAATTGAAGGGCCCATTTTTTTTAAATCACAAGGTAAAGCAATCCTCTAATAAAATTTTGTTTTGCCTTATAAATTATCACAGTTTTACAAAAAAGCTTCCTCTTGCAGACCGACAAGCTGTAGAAGATCTGTTTTTCTTTTAGGAATATTTTTACAGCTTCTGCTCCGAAGCATTAGCTGTCATAATTCCTTCTTTTGTATATCCCAATTAGAGCAAATTAAAAGTCTACTTAAATGCATCCCTTTATTTTCCACTTCACATTTCCCACTTTTTCCGCACCTTCATCTCTAGAGTTTCGAGACTACGAAATCTTATTAGTAATTTATATCCGACTTCACTCTAGACACTCGTAGTATGTGAACACTTAGACTTTAAGCATAAGGGGTATCCTGAGAAAAATACACATATATGACAGATTCGGTCCATTGCTCTAATCAAAAGATACTTCAGTTAAGGTCTCTTTCATACATAGGATATATGGTTAAACCTGTAGCTCTTAGACAACATTAAACTACAGAACACACTTGCTGCATTCTTACGAAACATTAAAGTATATTTAATTAAAAAACTAATGAAATACTTATATTTTCCTTAGATACATTATACATGCTGGTTCAGAAAAAGGATTTGTTGATGGTGCCACTAGAAGTTTTAAATCGAAAACAAAAACAGGAGATTACCATGGCGAGATGAAAGCTAAAAATTTTGAGAAGTGGGTTAGAGATGATTTACTACCTAATTTGAAAAGGCCTTCATTAGTCATTTTAGGTAATGCCAGCTACCATAGTAGGTTGTTAGAAAACTGGCCATATAGTGGCGGGAAGAAAGAAAATATGGTTAAATGGTTAAAAAACGAAATATTCCTTTTGCAAAATCGGCGACAAAATAGATTTTGTGGTGCTTGATTCAGCGCCTACCAAAGTCTTCCAAATCTTATGTTGTCGATGCTCTTATTCAGGAGGGTGGTCATCAAGTGCTGCGCTTGCATCCATATCATTGTAAATTCAATGCTATTGAAATGGTATATATTTAAAAATAATAAGACATATCCTATTTTATGGGACCCACATTATTAGTATATTAATAAGGTAAATGGTAATAAAAATCATTTACAAGTTATCTTCTTTTTACTTTTTAGCTTTTCTTTATTAAACTACCTTACTGCTTTTAATAAAAAGCTAAATATTAAATGACTATTTCATTTAAACACATAACATCAATGACCACAGTAGTTGCCAAAATGCTTGAAATCACAAGCAACCATTTACAGTCCAGCTGCTAAAACGACAAACCTACCACTTTGTCTGCTCTCTTATCTTAAAAGGGTCCAGACTAGTATCTGCTGTGTGCATGGCCACTGCCACTTCTAAAGCCTTAAACACGACCTTCCAACGTTTTTGATAAATTTATTTTATAAAATATAAGCATCTTATTGTGTTAATGATACTCTGAATAAATAAATGATTATTACTGTTTTGTTTTATTTATTTTATAATTTAATATAGGAAGCAGCTAATGAAGTTATATCAGACGAAATAAATCGACTTTAGGCATCTTTACAAAATTGTAAATTTGCATAATAAGTGATATCGAACCATCCCTTATAGTGAGATATTTTATCAGGATATTTCAATTCAACTGTAAAGAGTTTGCCTCTAAATATAACAAAACATAACGGGTCTGTTTGATATTCAGAAATAGTGTACACTATTTTACATTTTTTTACGTACCTAAGCGCTCTAATTGAAGGTGTATTTACGGACTAAGTGTGTACAAAAAGTGTAAAATAGTGTAAACTATTTCTAAATAACAAACATTTAATAAATAACTATTAATCTGCACTAGATAGGCGAAAATGATAATTTTTAATAAAATATTATGGCCAAACATCAAGCTTTCACAATTTATGCAAATAAATGAACAGGAAGAAAAAAATACTGATGAATTTAGTTATTGCAATCTAACAACATTTTTTTTAAGATATTAAAATTTTGAAACTCTCTTCCCTCAGTACGGTCCTGACTAAAATTCTTATATCAGCCAACTTAAATCTGAAAAACAAAATTTACTAATATGTAGGGATATTCGCATTGCCAACCTAAAAATGTTAGCTTGGACAAACTTTACCATGGCCCAAAATTACATCAGATTTTATGAATATAGATTATTCTCTTAATTCCTTCTACAAGCAAATTTAATTTGAATGGACCTTTTTTCTATTGAGACAATTTTTAAAGGCTCAAAATCCAAGTACTAACATACAACGTGTATCTTAAGTTTAAGAAAGTTTATTAACACAGGACCAAGAGTGGAGTTTTTATCTATCAAATGAATGTTATCAATTTGCCACCTTTTATACATATTATAGATACACTAGTTTTTGCCTGCGACTTTGTCGGCGTAAAGTTCATTTTATCCCAAAATGCGCCATAATACACCGATTTTATTTTTGCCCTTATAAGTGCACCCCAAAGTCCTGCACCCTGAAAAATACTTTCTTAGTGGATGTCTGTGCTATACAAAGTATTACTGTTCCAACGAACCTTGTCCCAAATTCTAAGGTATTTGTGCCTCACTTGTACAATATGGTCACGCATGCTAGTTGGTAGAGTATGATCTGTACATTAATAAAATAAAGGTTTCTACCTCTAATTATATGTGCGTGGACTTTATATTCAGGGCAGATTTTACCTTTTAGTGTGCACACATTTCCTTCGCGTTTCAGCTGAACGTAACTTATAGCATCGTCGCCTTAAGATGCCCTTGAGGACCTAAAATAAAGAAAGCTAAGGAAAGCTATGTGTAAGTATTTGGTCTCTAAGTAGTAGAAAAAACCAATGACAAAAAACCTCTTATCTAAAACTTGTTTAATGAATAAGAGTTATAATAAGGTTAAGGCCTATTTTCTTACAATAATGTTATATTGTTTTGAAAGTATATCATACTTACAAGGAAGTTTTGACATTTCTAAATTCTGCAGAACAAAAATATTTGTTTGATGTCAGAAACGCTCCCAGCATTAACAAGTCAATTTTAGGCAAGTTATCGCTTGCCTTTATAAATCCTCGTTTTATGAGCTACGTTATTATAGACAAAATGCTCAAAAAAGCAAACTTAACACTAAAAACAATATGATCGTAAAAAAATCGGAAAAAGCAACAGTACGAGAACAAAACATAGGTTATGATAATTTCTTTACTCTAACGTGACGTCATTGGCTCTGATTGGCGTTCAGAACATCATGGCGGATTGTCATAATTGGTAGTTTGATTTTATGAAGATATTAATTAATCTCGCTTAAGATAATAATAAAAAAATACTTGGTTTGTAATTTTTTATTTACGTTTCATTATATAGTTATAGAGTTTTATATATTCACAGTCATCATGGCTATTGTTTTTGTCCAATTCTTCAGAGCCAAAACCGTGAAAATAACTATTAAAGTGCAACAGATCCTCTACAGTTTACTGTAGGAATCTGTTGCATAAGTTAGGATAAAAAGGACCTTATAATTCTCAAAATATTTGTAGTGATACTGTTAGGCAATATATTTTTTTTAATTTTCGACGTAAACAAAAGTCTAAAAATTCTTATACGTGTTAGGTTTGTCCTTAAATTTATTTATTTTATGCAAAACTCCAAAAATGCATCATCAATATAAGACGCACTGTATTGTAATTCTTATATACAGTTTTAATAGCAACAAGACAAAGACATCCTATATATTATTTGCCTTCAAACAAAAACTTTTGAAAATTCCGTTTCTATCTCCTTAATCTTCACATCCTTTTTGCAATAATCTACATAAAAATATCCCTTGTAATATTAGGCATCCGAAAAAAAGCAAAAGAAAATTTGAAATAAGACATGAAAAATAGAGTTCGTCGAATAAAAAAAACCTTTTGAATAATATAAGAGTTTTTCACGCAATGAAAATTACTTTAGCGTCAAATGAAATATTTTAGGTAGACATTCCATTTATCGCCAAATACCTACAATTTCCGAATATTTGGTCTTAATAATCAAGTCATGACTGTTGGTAATACTATGTTCCATGCTTTTATTTAATTAATTAATTTTTATATTTAAATACATGGTAAATCAATGAAAACGAAACAGCCATGTTTTTTGCACCAACGGTCTCTAAATTGCCCCGATTTGTTATGTTTTATCTTTGGTGGTAAAATTTTTATTAATATATTGACCTGTGTCACTTTAGGCCCCTAGGAGGGGTAGACTTTGACTCGTACATTATATAATAAGACTAATTAATTAACAATAATAAATATATTATTTCTCTACAAACTTAGATAATTACTAATGGTGGGGTAACGTTATTCATTACACCTCCGCACTATAGGTAGTTGCCGACAGACTCTGCTGTCGACTAAATACAAACTAAAAAATAAAAGATACAAATTAAGGCTTGGACGCCCTGTAATATGACTATTGCTAATTAAGACACAATAAATAGAGGTACTGTAAACACGTTTTTATTTATACCAAAAAAACTCAAGCTTTTACTCCACAAACCTAGTGTGATACGCCACTGGGGTGTATCAGCACTTAAATCAATATTTAAAAATATATACAATCTTCAATAGAACTTCCTTTTCCTTGACAAATTTTTGGTAAAAATGTTACTTTAAAAAATAGCAAAATAAGGTAGAGGGTCAAAGTTACCCTTAATATAGGCACTGATACCCTAAATAAATTTGTCAAGAGTTTGTAATCTTAAACTTAACTTATTATCTACCCCAAATGTTCACAATTTTATCGATGGCTTACTAAGTAATCCCAACGTAATAAAACAGAGAGTAACTTCAGACAAACGCATTACTGACTACGCCAATTCTCCTACTAAAATTCCTCCTTTTAGCGCGCGCTTAAGCTACCCGGCTCTTTCGCGTCGTCGTTAGCGTCGTCCTAAGGACCCGGATTCCGACGCTCGAGCCTGGAGCTCTCATTGGTTGCTACGTCATCACAAGTTCACGAAAGTGAACGCGTTGGCATTCTAGTGTGCTATTTTAAAATTGTGAAAGGGATTCCAATAATATAATTAAATATGTCCGCGTGGTATGTTTTTGGATTTTGATAAAGCGGTGTTTTTACAATTATATGGGAAAGTTACTAATTAAAAAATGGATTTTATTATTTAATATAGATTTAAAAAGAAATGTTGCCAACTCATGGCCATAAAAAAATAGCATTCATGTTGCTAGACGTGTTTCTACAACAAATAACATTATCCATAGTTAATCCAACAAAAAAAAACACTACAAAAGATGCTAAAAATGGTATCCCCTAGCCACAATATATTTTTTAATATATTTTTTCATTAACCAGACATTTCTTGTAAGGAATTTTAAGTTTAGAAATAAATGGCCGTAGAGGGACCAAAACATGGCCTCCTCGTTTATCTGACCTTGTTCACTTGGATTATTACTAATGGGGGTACTTAAAAATATAGTTTATTTTGTTAAAATTTCTGACGTGCAGCCTTTTCTTTAAAGAGTTAAGAAGGGATGTCAGCAAATTCGAAGATGCCTGGTATTTTTGTATGAGTAAGAGAATCTATAAAAAGAGCAATGAAAAATGTATTGCAAAAGGGGGATATTATTTAGATTTTTTTTTTTGTTTAAATAAAAAATATATTCTTTAATACAAATTACTTTAAGTTTGTAGGTTAATACTATAATTATAATTGTTAATAAATTAGTAGTATTCTTTAATGCACATAAGACTAGTTTTTAAAAATGAGTGAAAGCACATCCCATAATGTTTGCGTTTATACATTTTTGTTTTTCTTTCTACAGTTTCCAGTGTACGCAATGGATAATTATTGGTATTTATAAAATGCCTATTTACAAAACACTTAAAAAAGATACAAAAAAAACTTAAGGGGTCAATTTTCTTTAAAACAGAGGAATAAATTTGAGGAAATTCTCAAATTGTTTTTTACCTGTGATGTGCTTAACTAACTCTACGCTAGTATCCGCACGCATGCCACTAAGTAAACTAAAAAGTCATTTATTTACAGTTACTAGGAAAATAAGCTATGGCTAAAATTGCTCTGGCCAACTTGCCAATAATAAATTAATTAAAAATAATCAAGACCTCGCATCTTGAAAACAAATGTTCCTAAAGCAAACCTACATGTAAATTATTTTAATTTTTAACCGGGAAATTAACTGTTCAATTTATTTCCATATTTTTTTACACACAATATTTAATATTTTGTTAACATTAATTACTACTTGGTGGTGCCAAGAACTAGATCACCTCAAAAAGGACGCCAGGAAAGCTTTTAACAAGGCTAAAACAGCCAAACTCGATGAGGACTGGGAACTGTACAGATCCCTCCTCAAAGAATACAAAAAAGTCATAAGACAAAAACAAATAGCGGCCTGGACATGCTACTGTGAGGAAATTGAATATTTTTCTGATGCAGCTAGGCTCCAAAAAGCTCTTAATAAAGATCCATATCAATGTATAGGAAAATTGAAAAACGAGGATGGTTCCTACACAACCAACCTTGAAGAAAGCATCAACTGTCTGGTTGCTACACACTTTCCGGGTTCCACCACTATAAAATCAGCAGACACAGAACATGTGGACGTGGATGTAGAGGTGATACCCACAAACGAAGACTGGCAAATTTCCTCAAAAATTATTGATGAGGACAAGGCTCGTTGGGCCATCACTGGCTTCTCCCCTTTCAAATCACCAGGACCGGACGGCGTATATCCAGCCCTACTTCAGTGGGAAATGGAGGTACTACTTCCGCACCTGGTAGGGATTTTCAGGTCATCACTGGCCCTAAGATACATCCCGAAGGCCTGGAGAGAAGTCAGAGTTGTGTTCATACCAAAACCAGGGAAGGCTGACCAAAATATCAGACGTACTTGCTGACTATCATACCCCACCAACAGTAAATGGATGGATAATGAATATGCTCTCTAAACGAGTAATAGAAATAAAGGCTGACGATGTTAAGGCCAGGAGCAAGGTAACAAAAGGCTGTCCGCAGGGAGGAGTACTCTCACCCTTACTATGGAACATGGTTCTAGACAGCCTCTTGCGACGCCTTAACAACGAAAACCTATACACGATAGCATACGCGGATGACGTGGTTATTTTGCTAACAGGCAAATTCCTGAATGTAATCTGCGATAAAATGCAACATGCCCTCAGAAAAATGGAACAGTGGTGCGCTGAACACGCTCTATCTGTAAATCCCAAGAAAACAGAAATGGTTCTGTTTACAAAGAAAAAGAAACTAGGGAACCTCACAGCACCCGTTCTTTTCAATACAAAACTGAGCTTCTCAACAGAGGTCAAATACCTTGGTATTACCTTTGACAGTAAGCTAACGTGGAATTCTCACTTGGAGAACAGAATAAAGAAAGCATATATTGCTTTTGATCAATGCCGCAGAACCATAGGTAGGACTTGGGGATTCTCTCCCAAAGTAGCCCATTGGATCTACACGGCCATAATAAGACCCATGGTAACTTACGATTCCATAGTGTGGTGGTCCAAAACAGAACAGATCACGGCAAAACATAAGCTAGATCAAATTCAAAGAATAGCATGTTTAAACATCACAGGTGCTATAAGGACTACACCGACTAGAGCTATGGAGGTGATATTGAATCTCACCCCCCTTGATATATTTGTAAGGGAAGCGGCTCTGATGACTCTAACACGCCTTCGCATGGTCGGTCTAAACACTAATGTAGGCACTGGCTCAACTGGACGACGCCTGTGGAGGGATGTTACAGGGGAACTTCCAATTCTACAGGCAAGAGCGGACTCAGTTGCAGCAAGGTTCGTTTTCAATAAACCCTACATAATCCACATAAGAGGAACAATACCAATAAAAGGCGAGTCTAAAGGATCCATTAGCCTGTACACTGACGGCTCTAAGACCAAGGTGGGCACAGGCTGTGGCATATACTCACCAACCATAAACCTGAAAATCAGATGGACAATGGGCGCCGAACCCAGCGTGCTTCAATCCAAACTGACAGCCATAACCATAGCGGCTTACGAAATTAAAAGCCGCAACATCGCCAACCATACGATCTGTATTTATACAGACAGTAGGCAAGCATTACTAGCCCTAAAAAGACCACGATTACTTCGGGACTAGTACTAGAATATCATCAAGCCCTGACTAACATCTCTCTAAATAATGTGGTCAACCTAGCCTGGATTAAGGGACATGACATATCTAAAGGTAATCATGCCGCTGACTCGCTGGCCAGGGCTGCTGCGGGACGGAAACTAGTTGGTCCCGTCCCCACCACTGGACTCACAACAACAGCGATTAAAGACATCATTAAAGAATACTCCCATCAACTGTTTAAAGGGAATTGGGATGATACTACAAACTGCAATTTTGCAAAAATAATGCTGAGCTATCCAGACAAGTCATTAGCGAAAAAAACCTTATGATGTCCATAAGGAACCTCCGAACACTAACGGGCGTTCTAACTGGCCATTGCGGGCTACGAGGACACCTATTTAAAATGGGTCTAACGAACACAGGATTATGTAGATGATGTAGATGTAGAATGTTTCAAAAACGATGACTTCAATTGTTTTTTACTAAGCATCTTATAGCAAGTAACCAACTCAATTTAATTTGAAAAATAAGAAAAACTAAGGTAATTAAAAAAAAAGCATTAAAACATAAATAAAAATAATACGATAAAAATGATCATTTATAAATACTTTCTATAAATCTAGCTAATCCTATATTTTTACAGTTAGTTTATTTGTATATAAAGAAAAGTATAATGACTGCTCAGTGAAAAGGAGTGCAAATTTAAAAAACAGGACTTTTCAAACACGTGCATTACAAATCACCGCGGCGGCAGCGCGGCGAGGCAATGATCCCCTGGCAAGTAAAATGAGCCTTTAGATACTCATTGCTTTGCCATTGACATTTGTTTAAACCTAAAAAAAATGGTTCAAGAGTTATTTTGGTATTTAGTAAAAGTTGTAAAAAAACTAAAATCCTAAATACAGAATACGAAACGCTCAAGGAAATTTAAAGATTATTTACCAAAATAAAATTTAATAATCTTAACCTTTTAGCTATTTTTATGCTGCTACGTAAATTGCAAGATTATCTTGACAAAAAAAAAATGACAGACACTGAAACTTTCTAATAGGTCATAAAATTCATTGTTTTTTTAATGGAAATATAAGCAAAATAATTTTGAAATGAAGAAGTGAGTTCGTTTGGTTTGCTATTAAAAACGAAGCACACTTAGTAACATTACGATGGAAAGGCATAGCAAGTTATTTTGTAGCATTTAAAATAAAATGGAAAAACCTACTACAAAGAAATAATTTACAATATAAAAATAAGCATCATGTTCATCAGTAGTACATACCAAGTAATTTTGCTATGTTTTTTCACTTAAAAATCGATATGTTTTTAGAGCATATAAATTAGAAACTCTGATTACTATGTTTTTCTGTAATCGTATACAACATTTTTACGGTAAAAAAACAAGCAAGTCAGTTTTAATAAAGGATATTAAATATATTAAAATAATAATGTAAAATTTAATAAGAGCGTCCCCTAAAACCCTCTAAAACTTTTAATTTTAGCTCTTGTGACACTCTTATGCCAACACTTTAAACTTATATTTTCTCTTCTAAAAACTTAAGAAAAGCGCGTTACTAGATTTTATCTTTTCATGGAAGAAATGCAGAAAAGTACTTTATCTTTTACTATAAGCATGTAAAAAACAAAGCCTTGATGCTTAAAGTATCTTTTTTTTTGAAATCTTCTATCGTAAAGCATTTGAGTAAGACACGTCTCATTAAAAGTAAAACAACCGAAAAGGCGTTAAGTGGAATTGACTTTCAAAGCACGCGAAATAGGTTTTATTTTTAACGTACTTTAACTTTTCTATAAAGGTAAGTTGCTTAACTTAAAAGGTTTTTTTTCCATAAAAACATTGAACTTGCTTCATAAATCTTGTTATAACAAGCGACACTTTTATTGCATCTTTTATTTAAGTGTAAGTAAATATAAATTTCAAAATATATTACCGGGATGACACAATATACTAGATTTTGTTTTGTCCTGTTTTGGTGAAGAAATAAGGAATTTATTTCTATCAAGTCATCTCTGTTTTTAACAAATGTAAACGTAGATTTAATTAAATTTCTTACATCATAACAAAAAACAATAATTCTCTTCAAATAATACTTGTTGTAAAGCCCAAATAATAGGTTCCGTGGGTGACAGGTTTGTGTAGCCTAACGATGTCTCAGTAATAAAACATGCTACGTAAACTTTCAAACAACTTCAATAGAGCAATAAAAAGTGTCACCCTTATGTATCCCCTTGAAGTTCATTTAGAGAGGCACCGAACTTTTGACGTGGAGAAATTTTTAGTCGTTGTCGAAAAAAAATTACACTTTTGTACGAAAACTTATGATATAAAATGTTTAAAGAAAGAGATGTGCTAACCAAATCTTTTGGTCTAGAACACAAAGAAAGTAATATTTGTATTACCATAGAAAACTACTATTTTTCTTTACAATACTTAAAAGTACATTTTGGCAATAAGCCCAAAATGCAAGAATTACGTGTTCATATCGAAGAAAAATTTTTTAGCTGCGGGTGTTGTTTCAACCGCGCCGACAGATGAACTCATCGTCAGTCTCCCGGACCCATTTCATTCGTCTATTTCCTTTTTTTTTCCCGCGGAGAAGACAGCTACCACTTTCATGCTTCTGTTTTTCAGTCGCCGGAAGACGCCAGGATCTTGAGTTCTGATTGAATGTGGCTAGGCGCTACATCATCACGGGTTCGTGCAGTAATGCAATCGGCCCATCTGGCACTCGAAATACAGCTCGGTTTATTTGTTTAATTATTTTTAGATTAGTAGAGAGGAATTTTATTTACACTTTAGCGGTGTTGCGACGATTATTTGGGAATTTTACTGATTAAAATAGGTTTTTCATATTTTATAAAAATTTGGAATTTTATTTTACCTATGGCAATGGTAACATAGCTTTCATGTTGCTAGATGTGTTTCTGCAACACTCACTATATGCCTTATTAAATGGTGAATATTGTAAACTTATAAATTGTTTAAAGTTGGCTATTTTTTGCACTTTCTAGGTCTATTTTCTAGTTATTGCCAAAACTAAACGCAAAAATCCTGTAAAACCCATTAATTGATGACCAGCACAATGTCAATCTTCATTATTTAAAAGGGCAGACTAAGCACGATTTTCCGATGGACTGACGGTCTATTATTTTTTATAACAAAATGCTATTTTAAGTGTGGAAATATTTTTCGAATATACAGTTCGAATTCAGTACTTTGTTGGAGTGCTTTCGAAATATACAATAACCATTAGGCAAATATTTTCCCTGCATATTTGTCTTTAATTGGTTAGTAAGTTTATTTAACTAAAAACATAAACAGCTAAGCAAATAAATTAAACAATATCCGATCGATAATCGACATCCAATTAAAGAAAATGTCTTTAAGAATTTGCGAGATAGTCACTGATTTAGATTTTCCCTTTTTTATGTAACTAGTTAAAACCTTCTTAATATAATGGTCCATTTAATTTTATTTTAAATATTTAAAGTTTGTTTGGTTTTCTTTACAAAAATTGTACTATATTGTTGAGAATAGGTTTAAATTTTACTTAAAAGTGTGATTTAATTAATTACCAGATTATTTACTTTTTAGTTATCATATAAATTGATATGTTCTTAAAATGATAAATCTGTAACCAACTTGTTAAAGCCAAACTATTGAAAAACAATCATCTTTAAATTATGTGCAAAAAACGCAATTAATAACCAAATAATAAAATTAAATTACTAGAACTAACTAGAACTAAAATAACATCACTTCTGGTTAGAAAAAATATAATTCATTGGGTGACAGATCTACCATTTTGGAAACCCAGTTAATATTTTAACATATTTTTTTTTTGGCATAACTAAGGATGATTTATTTATATGAACTAAATACTTTCACAAATTTGGGTATATAAATTTAAGAACAAATAGGTTGATTTGGCTTAAAAATAAATTTTGGGATTTGATACGGCGTGTCCTGCTAAGTTCTTTACATATGGAAATATTCTTAATTAATAATTTTTCAGAAAATTTCATTTTTTATAAAAAGTGTTGCATGGGCCAAGACCTAAAACGTTACTATCAGATATAAAAATTTTCCACCGTTAGAACTATTCTTAACGCTGACTAAATTTGCAATAATTTGGTTATTGTTGGTCTAATAATCTAATAAATAAAAAAATTATAAATAAAATCGAAAATACAGTTTTTAAAATTGTTTTTTTTTTACACAAAATTTTATCATATTAAGTACCATTTAGATTTCTGTAGGCTTGGTTTATTATTTAAAAATCCTCTCTGATGAGCTGATGAGATATTTATATTATTAGTTACAAACGCGGGTACTTAAAAAATCAAAATACTGACCATTTATTTAATGTCTTTAAATTTTCTTAAAATGATCACTATCATTATTATATTAAAAAGATATACATGCATCATGCATCGATAAAAAATCAATTGACATCAATTATAAGGATCTGTCTACTTTAATCAAATTTTGCCCTTATTGATGTACCCAGTTGGTCCAAAACCTCGTCTTCTGAGATGTCAGAAAAGTTTTTAAGAATATTCGGGACAGGCAAAATTTTTTATTTACTTCATCTTTGTCTGACAGGTCAGTTGTGGGTAAGAATGAACCAGAATAAATGCAAGCTCAGGGACGTTGTCATACGAGACTGCCTTGCAATAAATGCAAGCTACAAATACTGCTGCAGCCTTTTTTCAGACGCAGGCGATGTGCAGGGGATGTTGTGGCGCTGCGCCTTTTTTTAGAGTAAGTAAAATGCAAATATGCAGGTAGCTTAATGATATCCAAAGGCTAGATTACTTGGTAGTAGATGCGCAACGAGTGAAAGCTAACTTACTTCTGGATAAGTGGCAATCTAGTTTAAAGTTTGTTCTTGCCGCAGAACCTGGATAATCTAAGGTACAATTTGTTCACAAAGGCAGCGGCAAAAACAAACTTTAACCTAGAGAGATTATCTCCAACCCAGAATTTAATAATATTTCACTCGCTGCGCACTTAACACCGGGAAAACAGTCTTTGAATACCAATTAGCTTCCTGCATATTGACTTTTTGATTGTTTTGGTAAAAAACTGATCATTTAACTTGATTTGTTTTTTTTTTAAAGGTCACAACATTTCCTGGAGCTAATCTTCTGAGATCTGCAGTTTGCATACACTGCGAGGAAGCTTCATGTGACAACATTCCTAAGCATAAATTATGCCTGTATTGGCTAAATTTTGAAAAGCTGTTACTCCGAAATTAATTGACCTACAATAACCGTTCACATCTTAAAATGTTCCAAATTTAATTTATTTCAAAAGTAGTTATAACAGTCTTGAATATCTTCTTACTCACCTTGCTTTCGGATCAAAATTGACAAAAACCGAGAAATGATCAAACAATTCAAGATTTTCCTGATTTTCGACATAACCCAGTCGTCTATCGACGTCAAAAACTTGAATTTAAGTTTAAAAAAAACCTGATTTGATGCGTCGCTCCATGTATAATCTGACTGAAATAATAATTATAACAGAATTTTATTTAGAAACAAAATTATAATAGTAGTTAAAAAATATTTCGTCAATTCCTTCATTAAAATAATTTAAAAAATGTTTAGTTTTTATACCTTTTAAGTCCTAATACGTCGAACTTGTAACCCGCAATTTATACTGATTTCTATATATCATAATCTTTTATACCATATTTAAGTTTTTGCTGATAAGATAAATTCGAAATGGAATAAGCGAAATTGACTTTAAAAGCTCCCGGACAGAGGATTTACGCTTGACATGTTTTATCGCTATAAGATTAAGCTACCTCATGAAAAGAAAAATTTCCACAAAACGAATTTACCAGCATATATAAAATATTCCTGGAGCCCTTTTATACAATATTATATATCATTTTGATTCTAGAAAATTTACAGGTAAAAATACAGGTTCAGTCTGGAAGAGAAGACCGTAGTTTTTGTAAGATACCATCATACTAGTTATATATTTAACAAAGTATTTATTGTATTAAACTTTTAATTCATTACACATAATAAAAGGGTACTTAGTTGTGTATCCTAAAGACAAAGAGGATCCAAAATAACCTTCAAATATACGATATTACCACCCCTGTTTCACGGCGTCCCAAGTAAAAATGTGCAGTCTTTACATCAGTTGTCCTAAAACACACTTACATGCCATATTTTAAGATTTAAATTCCGTGGGAAATGTCCCATAATTTAAATGACTGAGTCAGTAAGTGAGTCAGTCAGTAGTAAAATGGGCGATTTTTAAAATTAAATATCTCAAAAACTACTTTTCACAACTTTCTTAATTTTCTCACATTTAATTAGAATACTTATGAGAATTTGCATATCCAAACGCATACCTTTATATGCAACGATAACTGAGTTGTGATAAGGAAAAAAATCTAAAAAGTTTTGTGTAATTTTCAGACTGCGTCGTTAAGCCAACACTTGGCAGGCGCTCTACAAAAAGAGTTAGTAGGGTTTTTTGCTTAAAGAGACTTTTTTAAGCAAATAAGAGTGCAGCATTTTAACTTGACCTATTTCCTTTTTTTACAGGTCAATAGTGGTTAGAAGCTGACAAGGATCCTTTTGACTGAAGGTGGCTGCGTACTTCCCGAGGCGTCAGTGACAAGATCATAATAAGAGACGCAGCATCACATAATCTCCTAAAGCTTATCTCCTGTACTCTGTAGTTTAAATTTACTACAAGGGAGTCTCAAGTGACATTTCGGAGCTTGCATTAGGCTTGACCTACTTATTCACAGATGAGTTGTCAGACAAAGAAGAAGTATACGAAATATTGTTGGTGGCTGTCTTGCCCATTCTTGAAAACCATCCTGGTATTTCAAAAGACGACGTCTTGGTATAACCAGGTCCATTAAAGAGGTCAGCATTTATTTCAGATTATTACATATTTTTTATCGTTGTATTACGAATGTATATATTTTTAATATGAATATGATAGTGGTTATTCCAAGAAAATTAGAAGCATAAAAGAAGTTGTCAGTAATTTATTTTTTTACGTACATGCGCCTCTAAATTAAAATGCAAATATCTCATTTTTGCTTAAGTCGCTCAGGGTCCCACTGAACTCCACTAAGAGGATGGAAGAGGGTTTTCAAACAATATACTAGACCTTTAGAAACTTGAATGGTACTGAAAATGATATAATTTTACTGAAAATCGTGTAACTTAAAAAATTGACCCAATTTTAAATAGTTGTATCTTTGACACTAATGGACTCACAATAATCGTTTTTATCTCAAATAATTGCCAAATTAATTTTTCTAAAAAATAGTTATTACACTTTTAATTAAGAAAACATTCCTTTCGGGTCAAAATTGACAAAAACCAAAAGAAGGTCCAACAATTCGAGATTTTCCTGATTTTTGACAATGACTTCGTCGTCTCCCGAGGTCTAAAAACTTGGAGTTGTGCTTCCAGAATCTTAAATTTGTGCATGCACTGTCAATTAAAATGTGATGCTATGAAAAAAATAAAGATATTGAGAGTTTAAGAAAAAATTTAGTAACCAACAATATTGTTTATGACATTCGCGCCGCGAAAATTGGATCCAATTTGAGGTTTGGGGCATAATGTTTTTCTCAAAAACGGTAAAAGTTATCGATAATTTTCAAAAACTATATGAAAGCCAACACTTAAATCTAGGCTCTTGCTGTTATAGTTTTTTAAATTTGGATTTAGTTTTTAATATTTTCTTGAGTGAAAGTCACCCCAAAATCGGTTATGTTTAGATACTATTTTTTCTTAACTCGACTCATATTTCAAAAATCCGTTACAGCGTAGGCATAGATTATTTTCTTACCTTTAAAATGGTGTATAGTTTATGTCATTTAAGTGAAAAATAGTTACCGAAAAACGTTATCTCCTGTAGGCTTGCAATCGGAAACAACATCGCATTGACGCACGAAATTTGGAAAAACCTAAAGAAAATATAATATTTTTAATGCGGCTATGCGAAAATTGTGGTAGTGGGAATTTGTTAGTCTCCGCCCACCGTCTCCGCGGTCTTTCGCCTGACCCCTAAGGTGTAGCGTAAATGCACTCTTAAAGCAAAATAGCAAAATTTAGGGGCTAATATTTATATCACTGTATCGCATTAAATGGTATTATCTTTTATTAATAGCTTTATTTAAACTTTGACTTGACCTTACTTAATCCATATAAAACTTCTTAGTTTTGACTATGCATTATTTTAGACACATCTTCCCTAAATTGGCGCCAAACAAAATGTTTGTTTTTCTACAAAATCGGAAATAGGATATTAAAATTTGGTGTTATGTAATGAAAAGTTTTTATTTTTTTTATTTTTGTCTCGGTATAGGGTAACTTTATAAAATGTCTTCTTTTGAGAAAGGTAGTTTGTGTCTAAAATTATAATATTTAAGTTAAAACAAGCAAGTACAGAGTGCCATCAGCGAAATCCACATTAAATGGGAACTTAATTCCAAATGCAACAAATAAGTTTCTACAAAATTCGAAATAGAATATTAAAATTTGGTCTTATGTAATGCATTTTTTTTAAATTTTTGATTCTGTTTAATTAAACTATTTTTTTAATATTAAAGCGTATTTTTTATAGAATAATGAATATGAATATTGTCTAAAGTTACTTAATACAAGGTCAAAAACAAATAAACTTTGCATCACATGTGACCAAAGTTTAATAGCCATTTGGATTATGCACAAAAAACACATGTTTGTTATAGCGCTATTCAATGAGCTGTTAGTTTTACTGGAGAAAGCATGCATCGATTTGGCATAAGTGTAGCTTCATAAACGTACATTCTAAGGTTCTGCCTATCGATGAATGAACCTCGGTACTCGAAACAATAAAATCCACCAAAACCCGGGAAAATGGTTACTACAGATACTATTTGGTCGTAAGGCGTGACTGCCAAGTATATTTCTGTTTTATTTACTTGATAGTATATTATGATTAAATTTTACTTAATTTATTCCTAAAATTACATCAAAATAACCTCTACTATTGTATTTTAAACTGTAAATAATATTTGTTATATTTATTACTATAAAGTATAACACAAAAAAGTAATGATGTCAAAATACTATTTTCTTTGTGGACAGCTAGGATTTTTCGTAGAAGCGTACTTCCGCCACCTTCAGCTTTGCTCGACAGATGACACATTGAAAATAGCGTTTTAGTCCAAATGTTTTTTGTTGTTTGGGTAATTTTTGTGACAATTGTATAAATTTTAGTCCTGTGTTACTTTTAATAAATTAAAATGGTAAGGCAGTGCCAAGTGTGTAAAGTGACGGATATGATTTCTGGATTATCATTTCACAAGTAAGTACAAACTATGCTTGTACCATTTTATCGCCAATAATAAACAAAACCATGTTGGGCGCAGCTCTCGATTGCGTTTATGAATGAAATGCTCTCCTCGTCTATGATGTTAGCTCATTGGCGCTATTTTAAGGAAAATTTGTCTGAATTAAAGCCATGTTTAAACTAACAAATTTTATGTAGGTTGCGTTGAGACCTATTTTGCAACAGTGCAGTGGTACAATAAACAAAAAATAAGCAAAAAATTAAAATTATCATATATATCTAAAGTTTTTCATATGGGTTAAAAACTGCATTTATATAAATAAACCTTTTTATATATTTTTTAGTGTTTTCAAAAACAACCGACTTTGAATTTTTTTGGGAAAACCAGACTACTATTTTTTGGTTATTGTTTATTACATTCAGAGAAGAAATTGATGCCCAAGTAAAAGAAATAAAACCAGTAATAAAAAATCCCATATAATCCGGACTTTAATAGTTACACTCTATATCGTAAAATGTATAATATTTACTTACTTCTTTAACTGCATAAAGGAAAATCAGACATTTCTGATACCAGAAAGTATCGCTCTTTGCTCCACCCGAAGCATAACCGGTTTTTATAATTTGCATGCATTATATAAATACTCGTATTCTGTTAGACGACAGCGAATATTTCATCCTTAGTCTGGAAAATTTCAATATCGTAAAAGGTATCTAGCATGCATGACGGAAATAATGTCATTACCCCCTATAATTCGGTCTGGAAAAATAATATTTTAGTATCCTGTATAACTAGGTATCTTATTTATATTTAAAATACGCCTGCTTTAAATAAAACAATTTATTTTCTTTTTACGACTTTAAATACATTTTTTAGTTTATTTAGAACAAGCTTTTCACCCGCGTGGAATGCACGATTTTGGCTGTTTTGGGTGAAGAGAAAAATAAATACAGGGTGTTCGGAAAATGCGTTAGGAAATTTTAAGGGGTGATTCTACATAGGAAAATAAAGTTAGTAAGTCTTTTGGCAAAATGTCGAAATCTCCATGGTTACGAAGATACAGGGGTGCAAAGTTCAATTTTTAGTTTGGTTTTTCCGCCATATTACATTTATTCTTCCATCAATTTAGTTGATGTTCGGCATACGAACTGAGCTCTTTGGGTTCTAATATTGTACATTAAAAGTAGTTCTTTTGAGCACCGCGAGAGGGCACTTTACCTGAAAAAAAATTCATTTACTCCCTATCTTTTTCATTTAGACAGATATTGCGAATTTGAATATACCAGCTTAAAGACAATTAAAAACTTAAAAAAGAATGTACTCTTCATCAATGTCGATAAACCTAACCATTTAGCCATTAATCAACATCAAAGTTTTCATCAGTTTTATCCAAATTAACCATGTATTTAAATATAATCAACAAATCAAGTCGCCTTGTGTCAAATTTTGCGAAATTTGACAAATATTGGTTACATTACTGTTGAGTTTAAAATAATTTTCTGTGTTAAAAACATACATCGCTATAAAATGGAACGAGAATATTCACATATTAAGTACCGTGATATGCATTTTTGTAAAGGGCAAGCACATGGGAATGCAGAAGAGGCCCGGCGGATTTATATTGAAACTTATCCAAAAAGAAATGCAGAACAAGGCATGTTAGAACTGTTGAAAGAGAACAAAGAGTTATTGAAAGAGTAGAAGAAAATTCAAGTATTAGCACAAGGAATCTTGCGTTACAAGCGCTAACTGCTAATTCTAGAGCTTGGCAAATTCTTCATGAAGGACTTCTGTCTCCATTTCATGTACAGAAGGTTCAAGCACTTTATGAGGGTGACTCATAACTATGACTGGACATGTGCAATAGTCTTTTGGAAAAATATGAAGAAAAAACCAGTTCATCGACTTAAGTTTATTTACTGACGAAGCAGCATTCACGCGAGATGAGATTAAAAATTTTCGAAATACGCACGAATTGGCTTATAAAAGCCCTCACGCCATTGTAGAAAAACAGCATCAGCAAAGGTTTTTTTTGGGGCCATTTAAAAGCTTTAGTCTTTAAGACGCCGGTAAATGATATAAATGATTTGCGTCAACGGATAATGAATGGTTGTGATATATATATATATATATATATATATATATATATATATATATATATATATATATATATATATATATATATATATATATATATATATATATATATATATATATATATATATATATATATATATATATATATATATATTTTATAAGTATTAGAAAATGTATAGAAATGAATGGGAGGCATTTTGAAAATATGTTATAATTTTTCCGTTTTTAAAGAATCAATTTTATAAGTTACCATTAAGATTAGTTACATATTAAATTAATGTTAAGTTTTTGTTGACAAATTTATTAATAAATAAACTTATAAAATCATTAGCTGTCAAATTCATTTGATACAAGGCGACTTGATTTGTTGATTTCATTTAAATACATGGTTAATTTGGATGAAACTGATGAAAATTTTGATGTCGATTTGTGGCTAAATGGTTAGGTTTATCGACACTGACGAAAAGTACATACTTTTTTAAATTTTTAATTGTTTTTAAGCTGGTATATTCAAGTTTGCAATATCGGTCCAAATAAAAAGGATGGGGAGTAAATAAATTTTGTGTTTTAGGTAAAGTGCCCTCTAGCGGTGTTCAAAAGAACTATATTTAACGTACAATATTAGAACCTAAAGAGCTTGGTTCGTTTGCCTAACATTAACTAAACTGATGGAAGAATAAATGTAATATGGCGAAAAACCAAACTAAAAATTGAACTTTGCACCCCTGTATCTTGGTAACTATGGAGATCTCAACATTTTGCCAAATGACTTACTAACATTATTTTTCTATGTAAAATCATCCCTTAAAATTTCCTAACGAATTTTCCGAACACCCTGTATTTTGGATTTTGGTAACGGCAGGGTGCAGAAAGTTGTGGTGCGTGATAAACAAACTGTGTGAAAAAAGTAAAAATCTACTCCATACTAATTTTTTTAGTATTTTCTTATTAATGCAGGGTTCTGATCAAGTTCCTTGTAACGTAAGACTGACATGTTTCAAATTTCATTGCTTTAGTTTGTGTTTCGAAGTGGCCCAATGCATATTCTTTTACCGGGAAATAAAAAAATATCTTTTTATAAACCTTTTTTTTTTAATCTTTCGCACCAAATAAAAACGAATTCATAAAGTAATGAAATTTGAAACATACCTTTCTAACGTTACAAAGAAGTTATTCAGAACCCTGCCATAATAAAAAAAAGAACAAACTTTTTTTGAGAAAGGGGGCAACTTAAGGGGTTTGTGTCCCACCTCCAACTCCGTCGCATTACATTAGATCACTCTCCCCCGCGCTCCGTCTTCCGTTACACACTATGCAGCGTAGTGCGCGTCGTGCTACTGAGCATTTTTTATCGTATTTATTTGTTATTATATTCTAATATAAATGAATTAGTGAATAATTTAATATTTTCTTACGTTGGAGGCAGACACCCTAGTGGATACACCAAATTTTTACTCTTGTCTTGCCCTTTGTATCCATCCACGTATTCGCCTTTTGAAATTTTGTTTGGTTATGGAAATACTTTTTCACCTGACATATTTTTAGGCATATCATTAATGGCGGCTTTAGCCTGAAAAAAAATTGCTACTTTCACCTCTTATTACTACCCTCTGTATCCACCAGAGTACCAGCCTGCGAGGGGTTGTACCTATTGGCATAAAATGAACGCATTGCAATGAAAAAATGCCATATCACCGTTTACGGTCTTTTATCCAAATTGTAACCCTTGTCCTTTACCCCCTATGTATTTACCCACGTCTCTGCCTTTTAGAATTTTGCTTGCTTATCCTTCTTCTCACTTGGCCCATTTTTAAGCAAATTATCGATGACGGCTCTTACCTAAAAAAAATATCCTTTTTTTCACCCCTTACAACTACTTCCTAGTCCCCTGTTTACCATCCCCTTTGTATCTCCCCACGTATCCGCCTTTAGGGATTTTGTTTGGTTAAGTGAATACCTACTCACCCAACATATTTTCAAGCATATTATTAATAACGGCCCTTACCTGAAAAAAGTTGTCACTTTTACCTCCTATAACTACCCCGTCTCCACTAGGGGGTCTGGAATTGCAATAAAGAAATTCCATATCCCCCATGATAGCCAAATCTCGGCTCCATTTCTTAGGCTACAAGGTATCTAATTTTAAAAATGATTAACAGATTATTTCTAATCGTAATCAATAACCTACACACTAATTTTTATACTTCTAAGTCCAGAAATGACAATGTTCCATACAGTTTTACCTCCTCCTTTGGAGAAGGTAGTTGGGTTGCCAAATTAGACGCGTGGCAACGACGACAACGGCGGTTGGGAAAGAAGAGGGTGATTTTTTTTCTAGTTATATGTTGTGACTAATAAAAAGTATTTTTATAAGTTTCGATTAAAATTAAATGCGCATGGTGCAAGTAGAAGAGCCTGTAATCACTATAATGCCTGGCGTTTGGCAAGCTTGGGGCAAGTTCTCTGAAATCCCTTATCAGCAGACGTTTCAGCATACTTATAATTTACCTTTGTATCAAATTTTAGCTTTATAGGTAAAGTAACTATTAGGATTTCATAATTAGTCACTATATGAGTAAGTGAATGAATTAGTGATCCATACTCTAAAAAAATACTAAATTTGTCATATAAGAATACCTTAATTGATCACCTGCAACAGAATACAAAGGGATCCGAACGTTATTTTGCCCACAACATAAAAGAAACAAGGAATTACTTCCACAACCTTTTGTGATATCTCCGTTAAAGCGCCATATCTTTTCAAATATTTGCAACATAGATTTTCTTATAATGCCTAAAAACGATTTTTAATTTTTCAATGGATTTAATGCATAAGCATAAATTCCGTGTGAAGTTTACATTTGTGCATTTTAAAGAACTCTGAGGTAGGTCCCATTAATAATTTTAAAGTGTAGCAACCGAGTTTTTAAAACATATACCTACTTTACGATCTCCGTACGAATTTTTTTATTCACTTTATTAAAAGTCTTATAATACAACTTTTTATATACAAATTTTAAAAAGTTCTTGTTGGGTATTTAGACGCCGTTCATAAAATATGTATGCATAACAGGGGGGGAGGGGTATCCTTTAGGAGGGTCTAAAAAAACGTGACGTTCCCAGTTAATAAAACAATTCTTCCTTATTTTTTTTCTAGATTTTTTAATTTTATTTTTTTGACACGATAGAAAGTCCTTTTTATTAAATGTGCTTAATACAACTAATCATATTTACTTATGTTAAAATTCAGTGTGACGTAGTTTTTAAACAGCCCCTTGCCAGAAAATATTTTATAAAATGGGATTGTTTCGATCCTGGTCCTAAGGTATAAAGACTGAGTGTGCTTATCTCTATTGACCCTAATGAAATTACAGACCGCCTAAAGTAGAAAAACATCCCCCTTCCTTAAAAAATCTAAACACTTATCTATGTCTCAATGGCAAGTTCTCCACTGTTATCAAGAAAAACTTAAAATAATATAGTAATTAAAATTAAAATTGCTGAAATTTCAATATTATATTAAACAATATATTTTTGGCGTCTTATAGAAAACTTCTTATACTTAGTTGTTTTTTTTTGTTTTCATTGCTTGGGGGTGGAATTGTAGCTTATTAAAAACAAAAATTTTTGAAAAAAATTTTTACTCGACATCTTAAGGAAGCCCATTAATTTTTAAAATTAATTATAACCTAAAATTTTTTATTGCAAAAAAAAATTACGATGTGTTTTAGAACCTTTAGAGTAAGCTAAAAAATATATATTTTTTTTAATTTTACCTCACCCATATATATATATATATATATATATATATATATATATATATATATATATAATATAATATATATATATATATATATATATATATATATATATATATATATATATATATATATATATATATATATATATATATATATATATATATATATATATATATATATATGTATATTTTAAGCTTTACGGAATATTTAAAAAAAAAATACTAAAATAACATGTATATATTTAAAAAATTCACCTATTTAAAATTAAACGTTATTAAAAAAAAATCTCGCTTCTTTTAAAGTTTTATTATTTTTTCTTGTATTTACAAAATCTTATTTTATTATAAAATTTATTAAAAATACTTAAAAAAAGATTATTAACCAAAATACAGTTATTCCAAGATAAAGACAAATACTGTTTAATCAATAATACCTTTAATAATATTTTTGTTGTTAAGAGATTGAAAAACTAGATTAGGTAAATATGATTACAACAATTTGTAATTTTGGTTAATATCCATTTCAATACCCAAAGTTATACAAAAATAATAAAACATGACAAGAAAAATGTAGAACACTACTAAAATAAATAAAGTGCTAATGTATATAAATAAATTAATAAATAAGTAAATAAATAAATAAATAAATAAAGCATCTCTCCAGTCAAAATGAATCACTCAGGCCCATTCTCATAATATTTTGTGACGTGAAGTTAAAAATAAAATTTAAAACCACTTTTTATGAAAATGAGCGATAATAGCATTTTTTTTTCTAGCATTTAGTGATTCTATTTAAGTGAAGATAAAAGAGGACTTAACATTACTTACGGCATAGAATAATAAATTATGATACTACAAAGAAACAGATCAAAATAAGAAAGGTTGTACAACACCACATTTTTTTTCAGTACAAATTAAAAATGCGAATGGGTATACCATTTAAAAATCCAAATTGACCCTTAGTTGAACACTACTAATTATATAAAAATAAAAAATAATATATTTTTAAAAGTTAGTTACGAACTGGATTGTATGGAGCTTTCGAATTCAGTAACGGTATTTCCTAAACACTGTTTATGATTTAACTAATATCAGATATAACAGTATTAAATAAAATATAATACAAAATACTATATAAAATTTACATTATTCCAGAAGTATAAAAGTTATAATATTAAAGAAAGGGTTTTTGAAAAAAATTAAACAAATTTGAGGAAACCCGTTACTAACATGACTCACAATTCCCAAATGTTAATTTTAGATATTTATTTATACACTTTAAAGCTCATTAAAATGAAATTTACCCAACCAATTCCTAAAAACATTATTTTGTTTTAGTGCCTAATTTTTCTTATTCTTAAAAACTATCATTTCAATTATACAAGGTAAGTAAAAAAAAAATTAATACAGGATTAATTATGGACCAATGTTTTTGCCCATGTTTCAGACTAGGTGTGGTTAGTTGTGATTAGTTAAATTTACTCAAACTATTGTTGTATAATTGTTGAAATAAAATTTTAACTAATAAAAAAATTCATAGCTTTAATACCAAAAAAGATATTTTTAAAATTTAAAAAGTAAATAAAAGGTATGGCCTCCCGCTATTAAAATTAAAATAATATTGGAATTGGTTACTTCTTATAAAAACCACACCTAGTCTAAAAATTGGGCAAAAAAAATTGGTCCCCAATTAAACCTCTATTTATTTTTTTACTTACCTTGTATAATTAAAGTTTTTAAGAATTAGAAAAATAAGGCTTTAAAATAAAAAATGTTTTTATGTTACGTTGGGTAGATTTTATTTTAATAAGCTTTAAAAAAACACAGAAAAGTGAAAATATATATATATATATATATATATATATATATATATATATATATATATATATATATATATATATATATATATATATATATAATTATATATAGTTGTCTGACATTTTTTGCTACCTATTTTATACTAATATTAACTTATATTGTTTTTCATGATGCATTTAGATATAATTAATACCTAGGTAAAAAAAGCAAGATATATGATTTAAAATCATTTTTTCCCAGTTTTCTATACTAAAAAATAAATAAATCCTTAACTTACAGACATTTCTTTTTTATTATTAAAGAAAACGTTTTCTTTTCGGTTTCCTCAAAATAGGAGGTTTTATAAGTTAAATATTTAAAGTTGACAAGATTTCAGACGTTTTGTTTTACTACCCAAGGATGCTTCAGAGACGCAAAAAATTAGGTGAAAACAAAAGCAGACCGTAAAAGGGGCAACGTCAGGACAAAGAAAGGCCTGTCTTTATTAAAACCCAAAAACAGTAAGTGGTCCTTATATTAAATTATTTTGACTTAACAACACTTCTATATTATAAAAGATTTATTACCTTTTCATTAGTAATAATGACGAACAATACTTGGACCTTGTAAGCCCTATTATTAAAAATATCTTTTAAATATTGTTTTTAAATATAATTGCTTCTATTTAAAGTTTTTATTTGTTATCTTATTTTTTGTAAATTCAAAATGAGCGTTACAAATTTATTTCAAGTTGCTTTTACTTTTCGGAGAAAATGGTGAGCACATTTTCTTTATAGTTTTATCCCAATTTAAAATTTCTTACAATAGGCCCTTTGCGCTTCTCCCAAATATTTTTTTTCTACAAAATTTTATAACAAAGCCTAAACCATTTAAAATTCAGACAATTAAAACAAAATTGACATTTTGCTTTTTGCAAAAAAAAAGTGACCTATAATACGAGATTTGAAAATGATTCAATGGCAGATATTGGAAAAGCGATGTGCCTATAAATACGCAAAATTCCAAGAAATGCATATGGGATCAACTTTTATAATTTCTAGGGATTCGAAAATACCAACCAGAAAAAGATACTTCTATAAAAAACCAAGTTAAAGTAATGGAGGACTACGCATTTAATGTAAGAAAAGCAAACGGTGAGGATTACAAAGAATCTTTGTTGAAAACAATTTGGAATATCACCGCACAACTATTACAATAAAAGTATCTTAAGAAGTATAGTGTAAAAATTAACCCGTTTACAGACATATGCTTAGAATTGCTTACCTGGCAAGAAAAACAAAAAGAAAACAACTTTAAGGGTGTCAAGAAAAACTCAAAAGAAATTATAAAAATGATATACAGTTATAGCGAGGAAAATCGTGACGGTTTACAGAACAAAAAATTTCACCGATTTAGTTTGGAGAGGTAACGAGGCCCTAAACAGCTAGGTGCATTATTTTAAGAAAGAATTGGATATTATGAGAGTTTTCACAGCAGAATCGAATACAGCAGCATTTTTTCGAAAACAAGTCAAGGAGGGTCCAAAATTCTAGCAAGCAGTAAGTGGCTTGTTCAAAACAAATTTAAATCAAATCTATTTCCCGTCAGACTTTTCATCAAGCTTATGAAAAAAAAAGGGGTACTAACATTTCCACAAACAGGCTTTTTGTTTGACTTAAAAATTCTTTTCTAGGACTAAACACAATGTCGTAGTGGATAAAAATATTGACAGAAATAATAGGAATTAACACAAAAATACTAAACAGGGCACATGCAGGATCTCTAAAGCCATATTTACAGATGGATACTAAACCGCCCTCAAGAATAAGAAAAACCCTTTAAAAAACAAATACTAATGTTAATCCAACATTTAACGCTGCAGCTCCTTAGTACTTGAGAAAACTGAAGAAAAACTAAATATTTCCTACCACAAGTGCACAGTTAATAAAAAATTTAAATAGATAAATAGCTTTGTTCTTATTATATTTAATAAATATTTTGGTTTGTTTAATAGCACTTTGCTTTTCTGGTAAAATAGACAAATAGTCAAATATAATTCGAGAAAAAATCTTTTAGACAAAATTTTTTTCTGGTTTTATTTAAATTTGTTGCTTTTAGTCAATTTTGTTTATAAAATTTGAATGCAATTCGCAAAATGGCCAAAACAAATTTTCATACCATAAATATGAAAAAAGATTTTAAAAAGGTGGTACTTTAATAGATAAAGAAAAGTATTCACTGTGTTTTTAAATTAAAACAAATTTAATGCGAGGGGCCCAATATACCAGTAAATAATGGATTGTCCTGTGACAAACGTAACTTTGTACCCTAATATCTTTGCATAATATTTTTGGTGCTCTTATTTTTTTTTTTTTCATCAAAATTAACTTAAACTTAAATAACATAATTCCCTGAGGTGTCAGAATGTACGTTGCCAATAGAAAAAAAATCCAACTCTTGATAAGTTTTACCTATTTTTTTAGTTTTCTTGCTAAAACCAATTTATTAATCTCGTTATAGGTAGTAAGCAATGCTGGACTAGGTTGATTTGCTGTCAAAGATGGACATCCACTATGTGCAAGACATTCTTCACCATCTTGACCGTCTTTGGCTGCTTTCATATATTTGAAAAATCTCAAAATTTCAGGATTGTCGGAAGCTGGTTTTCGCAATTCGTTCAGTTCTCTGAAATGAAAATATAACATAATTTATTAAATACTTAACTGAAGGTTAATTTAATAAAATAATAAAGCAGTACTCCGAAAAAATATATTTTACTTGGTAAGTCCGTTAGGTTACTTGTTACAGTACGCTAGGAGCCGAGTCAAGAATGTCTAAACGAGCAACTGTAAAAAGTCCTACCGGAAGTGTATCGAAATGTATTTTATTTCATACTTAAGTCCGTTCTGTATTATTATTAATTTCAAAAATCACATTATATTATGAAAATCGCATCACCTCTTTCCCTGTGGCAACAGTAAGAGAAAATGTCATGTTGGCATATTTTTTAATGTCTATTTAATTTATAAAAATGAAACAGTCCAGTAAGTGTTGCTTAGCTACATTCACCGGCTCTGATACTGTAATGACTAACCTACCGGACTTGATAACCGAAATTGATAATGTAATCGAAGGTCTACCAGACAGTATAAAATAAAAGATAATAGTTGTAAGCTGTTATTCGCCTGGCAACCCAAAAAAAAAAAACTCAACAACTCAAAGCAAATTTGCTGCTAGTAAGCGTCTCAAAGCAGTTTTTAAAAAACCAATTATTTTATGTTTAAGTACACGAATTTTTAATGAAATATGCCATATTTTTTTATATTGCAATAGAAATCTAAAATATTAACGGTACTCCATCCCTATATTTTACCAGTTATTCGCAACAAACAAAACTTCTTAATCCTTATTTTAAAGCTAGTCAACCATCTTTAAGAAAAGTCTAGTAAAGCTTTTGTAATCAGAGCTCCAGTAGAGATTATTATCTTATACGTGTAATCACAACAAAATTACCTAAATCCCTGTAAGACCTTAAAAGTTTATTCGCCGTCTTGTTGATTGTGCCAAACATATTAAATGCTTAACTATTTATTGAAATATAAATTAACGTATTTTAAATCAATGTTTCTACAATAATTTATTATTGTAGAAACATTCTTAACCTATACAGTTATAATTTACCTATTAACTTCTTATTTAAAAAGTAATCTGTATGTTTTATATATATACATGTTTTTGGTTTAATTAAAAAATTTAGAATTTCCTTTTATCATGTACACTTGTACACAATTAAGCTAATTTGCTGAAAATATGTGTTCAGCAGAACCGCCTCTAAGATTTTCAACCTTTTTTAATCAATAAAAAATGTATACCAGATCCTCAAGAAAAACACTTTTTTCATTTTGGAATTTACAGAAATAGTTATTTTTTAAAGCAGTTTTAGAAAAACATCCAAGATTTAAAAGCGAATCTACATTTGTATTATTTTCGGAAATCTGATGAAATTTGATCGTCAAATCTTAAATTTCGCAAATTTATCTATGTTTTTCTAAATTTCATGGCTATATTAAACTTTTTAGTTTTGAAAATGCTTTATTTTAAACATATTTTTTCTTAAAGCACCATATTAAATGAGTTTTTAAACCTGCATAAGGTAACTTCATAAAATATCTATCTTTAAAAAGGTAGTTTGTGTCTAAAAGTGTAACAATATAGTTAAGATAGACAAGTGTACAGTGCCATTACTAAAGTATATAATAAATGGAAAATAAATTCCTTATACGTTTAATTTTTATTTATGATTTTTTTATAAAAAATTTTTTCATTAAACGTTTTTCTTGATAATAAGGTTATGGCTTTTAGGCATAAGCTATGTTTTTAAAGATAGATATGTTATGAACTTACCTTATACAAAACAAATTCGAAATGCTTTTAATATTTATTTATGATTTTTTATTAGAAAACTCTTTATTAAATATTTTCCCAACATTAAAGTTTATGACTTTCAAATAAAAGCTATTTTTTAAAGGATGCATAGGTTATAAACTAACCTTATACAAATTAAATTTAAAATAAGTTTAGTTTTGATTTATAATTGTTTTATTTATTTATTTTTTTATTATACTATTTTCTTAGTATTATAGTTTATCAAATACAATAATAATATTATAAATAATAGTATAAAAATAGGTTATTATTAAAAATCGACTAAATAATTCGTGTGTCCATAAAGCTCGGTTCCAAACCTCAAAACAACAAATAAAAATAAATAGCCACCTCATAAAATTTTAGGGCCGAACGATATTTTTAAAATTGCGTCGTAAATACTTTTACGTTTCCTATTATTGAAGGTATAAAATACGCAAATAGTTGAACATAGCGGTAGGTAGAGGTAAATAAAGAACCATATTATCGAATAAAATGGAAAAACGTCCGATGCACGGCCACGTTAGTTATGAAAGAACACAATATTATTGTATATTTGACTTGTCTATAATAGGCTATTTTTCGGTAAAAGCAATATTGATAAAAAAGTAAAAAATACCCATTTAAAATTACTTAGCAAAAAAGATGGCGATGGATTGACATTATTAGGCCGTAATTTAAGGTGTCCAAAAGACACATTTTTTCGGGTACGGTTCTATTATAGTCCTAACGCCATAATGGATTTGTTGTACTCCTAGGACCGTAATAAAAAGAATATAAGACACGAAATTCCATGCAATTTTTATTGAAAGCAATCACATAACTAACAATTTTATAACAGAATTTTTAGATTTTGTAGGTAACAATTATTTTTAAAACACTTACAGAAATAGTTACATAATTATTATATTTCATAAAAACATTTTAATGTCAAGCAAGCAATCAATTAATACCACTAATTGGTGTTGAAGCATTAACTCTATCAGCTCGATTCCCTGCACTGAGGGTAAAATTGTTAATATTTCATTAAAAATAACAGTTAAAATTCCCTTCTAATTTTCGCGCAAGCTCTCAACGTACCCTTCAGCAATGGTGTTACTTTTCGATCCTTCATGGATCGATGGAAAAAGTTAGCTGTAAATTCGTTCGAATAAATTGGGTTCAAGAAGACTACAATGTTTTTGAGAATAATTCCAAAAGTGTGGGTTCCGTCAGGTTCTTTCGTACACTTAGTATGCCTAAATGACAGGCCTATTCCAAATCGCCTTTTTGCAAAATAGTTTCTCACAAACTGCACCGTGTTTAATCCAGAAATGTTTCATAAAGTGAAAAATTTTGCGGAAAATCGTTTTTGTATTTGGAATCACAATCCTAAAGACTACTTATTTATTATGTTTTTCTTCTGATCTTAAATCTTTTAATTTTTCTCTTTTACAAGCCCCACTTACACCAGTGATAAGAAATAATAAAAAAAATACTTTCCATAACTTACTCTTTTTTTGACTTAGAAAGTTTTTTTTATTGTTACAGAGGTAATTAATCAAAAAACTTTCCAAGTCAAAAAAGAGTAAGACAAAATGTGTAGTATAAATTTTAAATAATTGTATATAAATAAACATATCTTTAAAAAGAGTGAAAATACGTAAAACCTCGCAAAATACGTTCGACTCGCTACGATAAAGCGGGCGAGGTGTTGCCAAATTTTTTAAACTTTAAAAAGTCATATTTTGAAAACAATTAACTTTTGTCTCATAAGTTTTTGACTTTTTTAACTATTTTGAGGTCCACTCTTGCCCCTTAAAATCGGGAGCATGATTCTTTTTACGCCCTGTATAATAGTAACTAGTTAGTGACAAATATGTTATTTATAAAAATTAAAAGCTTTTAAAAAAATAGAACTATAGTAGGTTATAAAGCACCGCCACTTACTAATGGAAACATATATATTTTCTTGTCCTTTTTGGAACAGATGACATTAAACAGCGATAGCTGATACCATATAGTGGGTTATTCCATTTAAAAACATTTTATTATTATTTATTTTACTACTAAACTCAAAAAACATGATTAATATTTGTGTTTTGTTTTATTTTTTATTCTTAAAGGATATAAAACATGCTACTTGTTTTCTAATTAAAACAATTTGGTATTTCGTCTAATACCAAAGTAACCAATGTCAAACACTCAATTTGGATAACCCTGTATAATATCACTTGTTCTAATAATATTTGTATTTCTTATTTAAAACATAAAACATTCTATTTTGTTCAGGTAAATAAATATTTGTATCCACCAATAACACATCTAACCGTATCTATATCATTTTAAATTGTATTTTAAAAAAGACGCTTAGGGATCAGAGAAGCACTTTTCTATATCACCACAATAAATAATTCCGATATACGTTTTGTGAGTAACAAATGTATCCATAAATTCGCCATTGCATTTTGCTGGTTTTGTTGTTACTTTATAGAGATTTAGTTAAAAAATTCAATTTTATACAAAAGTTTGTTAATACTGATGATTTTATCAAAACTAAGCAGCGGATTTTTATATTTTTGCTTTGTTTTATTTTGACTAGCTTCTTATTTACTTCACTGTCAAAACTTGGTACAGAGAGTCCCATTTTCGACACTGAGAAAGGTATCTCCGTAAAAAAAGTAATATAGATGTCATGTCATGTGCTGTTTTTGTTTAAAAATGTCCAACAGGGACTAACTCAAAAAGTTTCCATAGGAATTGTGGTAACAGAAAAAAATGTTCGGCAACAATTAGTTGATACGGCAGGGTCAAAAGTTATAACATTTTCTAAATTACAAAATATTTGTTTTTTTAATATTTAGAGTCACTATTTTTAAAATAAACGTTTTTCTTGCTTGTTAAATTGTGGTTTTATGAAGTAATGATTGCTATGCTGTAAAATGATCTATTACTATATGATTTTGAGGTCTGTAATGTAGTCCATTACTTTACAAAATGCAAATAAATAATATTTTCGCAAGGAGAATTAAACACAAACTATTTTTTTAACAATGTTCTTACCTGCTTAATTGTGCCGACACCAAGTTGCTGTATGGGGCATACTTGGCCGGATTTGCATACATCATGCAAACAAGTCTTTCCCGGCATCTCTCCGTCTGTGGACTTTTGTCACTTCCTAGTCCTAATTGTTGAAAGATGGCATCCAGCCTGGATAAAAGCGGACTGTAAAATGGATCGTAGCTAGTCAACAGCAAAGAAGATGAGGGTATTTTGTGAAAGACTTTGTAATCGGTTTTTTTATTTGGTCGCCGAAGATAGTAGTTGTCATTAATGGTAGGTGCTGAGTAAACTCTGTTGTGAGCAAAATCAAACCTAAAAAATATATTTTTAATTATTTAATTTTTTTAAAATTTGGGCAATAAAATTGTTAACATTGCAGGGTTATTTACAGTTAAAATTCTTTAAAAAATTAATTTTTAAAATTATATATATACATATATATATATATATATATATATATATATATATATATATATATATATATATATATATATATATATATATATATATATATATATATATATATATATATATATATATATATATATATATATATATATATATATATATATATATATATATATATATATATATATATATTTATTTTACACAATAAACAGATTTTGAACAAAACATACATACATAATTCTGTGTTAATAAATTAAAAAAACATATAATTTGTGGTTAATATTATATCCCTATTATTAAAAGTGGAAAACCAAAATAAAAAATCATGAATCCTGTGGAATGCCAGAGATGGTACAAATTATAAAATATAAATATATATATATATATATATATATATATATATATATATATATATATATATATATATATATATATATATATATATATATATATATATATATATATATATATATATATATATATATATATAGATGTCGATTTTGAGTATAATTAGATCCGTCCAACACCTCTGGTTTAAACACAAGTGGCATTTTTGCCACTTGTGTTTAAAGCCATTTTGATATAAAACTTTAATCATATTATATACATGTTTACTTGTTCTCTGAGAAAATGGTGGTTAAAAAAATTATAATAATAATATGAGAAAAGAGAGACCACATTTAAAAAAATTAGATAAAGGTCTTCAGAAGCAAAAATCCTTGGATGGATTTTTGCTTCTTATGGCTTATGCCAAATTTAATTTTAATGTTTAGTACACGTGTAGTTAAAAATTTTTAAAGTTACATTATTAGGAAAGTCAATTTTTGCGGCCGGGGTTAAAGTAAACGTATTAAATTATTATGATAATAAGTTGTTTTTTTATATAGGCAAGGTATAGGATATAATAAAGGATATATTAAAGGTTTTACATAAGGAATGTTTTATGTATTTATTTGATTCATAAAAAATATTAAGAGGTTTTTACTTAAAATTTCAAAATTCACTTTACTTCTGGTTAAAACATGATTGTGTTTTAAATGCATTAAACCAGATAAGACTTTTTCTACTCAATTTTAATTTGCTTGCTTTCCCAATTAGGCTAAGAGACTGACTTGAAAAACCCTTATTAAAGAGTACTATCATCAACAAAACTATGAATTGGGTTAAATGTTTATGTTACAGACAGTCAAAAAAAAATCCGTTACACGAAAATAAAATAATATATAAAACTGTAAATAAAACTTTTGGCCAATTAATTAAACTAAAGTTACAAAATATTTTCCATCATTTTGTAGATTTTTATAGCAATTATTTTATTTTGTAGACCGTAACTTGTTATTGTATTAGTCGTCATTATGCAGAGTCTAGTTAATTTTGTAGTCTATTATGTTACATTATATGTTGACATTAAAATAAATACATAAAGAGTATAATACCTGGTACTAATATTATATTTATGTTTAGTTTTAATAGCAATAAAATGTGTTGTTTGTTATTGTATAATTAATAAAAATAAAAAAATATCGGATGAATAGATTAACTTAAATGCCACAATATTTTGCAAACATTTTTGTATAAGTTTATATTTAAAAAAAAAGTGACTTTTAAAAAAGTAATAGATATAGTATTTTTAGCGAAATTATGCTTTCTCTTAAACGAAAATTTTGGTATATATATATATATATATATATATATATATATATATATATATATATATATATATATATATATATATATATATATATATATATATATATATATATATATATATATATATATATATATATATATATAATAATATATATATATATATATATATATATATATATATATATATATATATATATATATATATATATATATATACAGTATGTCCGGGGATGCGGTTAACAAGAGGACAACTGAATTAAAAATTGAAAAATACGAAAAAAGTCATTCTTGATAAAAAATATTGCTTGTCGAAAAAATATGAACTACAATGAGAAAATAGATTTTTATCATACAGGGCGTCTTAAAAATGCAAAAACATAAAATCGAACAAGAGCAAGCAGTCAATTTTTGGCCTTTTAACATAAAATAATAAATAAAAAACTTGGTCCAAATTTTCTTCTTAATCTAATTTTTAACTTACTAAACAAAAATTTAAATTAAGGAAAATTTAAAAAAATAAACATTTTTGTATGTCCGCAAATGGGGTTAATAAGGGGACAAATGAACCAAAAATTGAAAGATACGAAAAAAAGTAATTCTTGATAAAAAAATTTTGCTTGTCAAAAAAATATGAATCACAATGAAAAAATAGATTTTTATCATACAGGGCGTCTCAAAAATGCAAAAACATAAAAGTGAACAAGAGCAAACAATAATTTTTTGACCTTTTAACGTAAAATAATGAAAGAAAAACTTGCTCCAATTTACTTCTTGACCTGATTTCGAACTTACTAAAGAAAATTTAAATTTAGAAAAAATTTAAAAAACAACAAGTTATGGAAAACTTTTTTATTATTAATTTTTCGAAAAAAAGTTGTTCCTCATAAAATGTTCTGCAGGATCTAGAACCTAAAATACGACTATCAGATATTAGTTTTTTTACGCGTATACGGGTTTTGTCAAAAAGTATAAATTTTTTCCAAGAGTAAAGTACTTTTATTTTTGACAATTTCAAAAATTGTTATTAAGAAAAGTTGATTAGAACTAAAAGCCATTTTTAAATATGCAATTATAGCCATTTATAAAAAAATAATTTTTTGTAATTATTTAAAAAAAATTCTACTTTATTATTTATAAATAAACATAACATAAGAAAATAACACTATTTTTATGTACCTAATAAATTTCAACGCGTTTTGATATTCGCTGTCAAACATTTCCTGCTCTCAATAATTTATTTCTCTGTCAGAGCATCCTAAATTACCATGTAACTACAGTTAAATTTGCATTAGTATTGTAGACATACATTTCAAAAAAGACTTTTTTTACGTAAATGGCTTTAACTGGATATTTAAACATGGGTATTAGTTCTGATTAACTTTTCTTAATAACAATTTTCGAAATTTTTGAAATTGTCAAAAATAAAGGTATTTTACTCTTGGCCAAAATTCATACTTTTTGACAAAACTCGTATACGCCTGCATCTAGTATTTGACAATGGCACATCAATTGTTTTAAATTAATTTTTTTAAACTAAAAAATAGGTTTACACACTTAGGGTACCTGCGGAATGTCAATATCTAATTTTCTTGTTTTAAATATTGAAAATCATACAAAAATTATAAGATATAGAGTCGATTCGTCACTTTATAGTTTGCAAAATTATAATAAAGCGAAAAGATGGGATTTATAATTCTAATTAAAAAAATAAAATAAAATAAAAATACAAAAATTTGATCTTATTTTTTTTTAATTTTTAAAGTTTTCACATCGACTTAAGATTTGGGAAATTATAAACAAGGTTCTCATTTTTTTATGATGTTAAGCCAATTAACCTTACTTTTTGATACTTTTATTTAATTCCTATAATTATTTTTTAAACGACACCCATGAGTGGAATTTAGAAAAAAGTTTTTGAATTATTTTGAGAATATTTTTTTTACATATAGGTTCAGCTTTTTGGCGGTCACTGTATATAGTACACGAGCTGCGCTAGGAAGAGTTATGCCAACAAATACTACTACTTAAGTTAACTGTTCAATTTCCCGAAATGTCTTTATAAATTTATAAATATAAGTATGTTCTTTTTCTGTTGTTATCAAGCGGAAAATATGCGCTTAGTTTAAAAACGGAATTCTAGTTTACGTTTTTATGCATGAATTTCCCTATAAACTGTTGTTAAATCGTTAAATCGTTGGTATGAATATAAAACCACATTCTAGTTTAACTTTGTTGCAATATAATGTGGGAGTGCTCTTTATATGCAAGAAAATGTTGAGCTTTTAGAAGCTTTTAATAAAATCTTAATATCATTTAAGTTTGGCTCAAGGAACTTCTAGAAAGTTTTATATAACTTAATTATTTTTTATAAGAATAATTAAAAATAAAACATATATTTTTCATTACGAATCAAAACTTATTTTAGCCTATGTCATTTTTATGTGCGAGTACGAAGATGAAGTAAACATTGTAGTCCCGAAAACCGACAGGCTAGCATTCAATCAAGAAATCAGGATAATCAAACTATTTTAGAAGCCAAAGACAGTTTTAACAATCGGATAAAAGATTAAGTCCTCTCTTGCTCAAATGGCAGAAAGTCCTTCTGGTCCTTTGCCAAAAACATTAGTCAAAACTTTTTCAAAAATTATTTTTCACCCCTAATCTCTTAAGATGAAATTGTTTCCACCTCTAAAGGAAAAGCCGAACTATTTGCTAAACAATTTTCTGCAAATTCTACTCTCGATCCTCCCGTTAATTTTTATATTTCAGCAGTTGCCCCTGTTCTTTATAAAATGTCCGATATCATTTCTAAAGTCAAACAAATCAAGCGTATCCTTTCTTTTCTTAATACCAAAAAATCGTCTGAGCTGGATGGCATACCAGCAATTGTCTTAAAAAGATGTGCCCCTGAGCTTGCACCCAACTCGAGAAATTTTTCGGAGAGCTGAAAAGCTGCACGTGTGCAACCTGTTCCCAAGAAAGGATGCAAAACTCTCCCCTCTAACTATAGATCTATATTTCTTCTTTCTGTTGTTTGCGAGGTAATGGAAAAATTCATTGATTCCCAAATCTTAAAATATTTGGAAAACACAAAATTTTACATGACAGACAGTATGAATTTCGCCACAAAAGATTCACCTTCTTTCCTTTGTCTCACACAACTGGAAAGAGTCCCTTAAGTTTCTTGGTGAATCCTAGATCGTTGCTCTTGACATATTTAAAGCTTTTAATCATGTATGACATGATGGTTTTCTTATCAAACTTCCTTCCTACGGTCTTCTACCTAAGCTTTGTTCTTGGCTTTTCAGTTTTCTTTTTAATATACGTATATCACTTATTGAAAATTCATTTATTTCATTCTTAGTTCATTCTTCCAGCTTTTATTCAATTGATGCCCAATACTGGCGCCAACTCTGTTTCTTCTTCACATCAACGATCTTATCTCTCCCTTAAACTATGGATAGAATAAATCCATAGTTTTGCTGACGATAGTACCCTTCCCACTAATATTCAATTTCTTAAGCCACCCTGTAATTTACATTTAAAAAACAAGCGCAGATCAGTGCAGATATCTCTTTCACAAGACCATGCAATAATCTTTGATTGGGGTGCCATTATAAGGTGCTGCGAATTTGTAAAATCAATGTCTGGAGTAAAATAAATGTAAATTAAGTTCTTAATGACCTGGTCAACTTAGCTTAAAGAACTTTCCTTCGAGCACCCACCTATAGAGGCAGCCTTACCGCTTGGCAAAGCGAACAAGCATTCAGAAGAGAAAGAAGAATCAAAGTATAGCCTATCTCTCTCGCTTTGCATGCTGATATTATTCTACCGAGAACACGGACGGACAGTCCCAAACCAAGCGGTTTCAATTTAATTGTGATTTCACCAGATAATTTAATCTTTTATAAAGAGAGTTAGATATACATACAGTAAGATTAATCACAGTAGTAGAAAAGACATAATCGAATTACATACAAAACTGTACATAAATTTAAATTTAAAAGTAATTTGCTGAATTGCATTTTTTCTAAAAATTTAATAATTGAAAAAGAAATTACTAGTTTAAAAATCTTTTTTGTACCAAAAATATTATATACTTTTAAGATAATTTATATTGCGTATTAAGATTTACTAAATTAAGACAATGCCTAAAAATTACCAGTGCTTATACATTATGATATCTTCTTTAAAAAAAAGTGTAAAAGCAAAACACTAGATTTTTCAAAAGGCAAAAAATTATATAAAAATAATTAAAAAAATAAATAAAAATATCTTATATTACAAAAAATAAAGTTCTTACCTACTGTTAGGAGATACTGTACTAGAACTGATATCTGTATTAAGCATTAAGCTATCTTGGTCCTCATTAAAGTTTGCACCAAGTGCTTCTTCATTATTGTATGGGTCAGCATCTTTAAACTCGAAATCTTCAACTTCTTGTTGTGGCCTGTTTATACCTAAATATGACATGGTGGGTAAATATCTTACATATATTGAGAATTTTAAGATATTTATTAATCTTAAATGTTGTTATTATTAAATTATATTTAGCGTATTTTAGAAAGCAATTTATTTATTTTTCTAATATCCCATTTTCTATTTAAATTTCAGAAGTCTAATATTTTAAATATATTTTTTTTATTTATTTTATCTTGATTACCAAGAACATCAAAGACTATGTCGCAGTTGATGCAAAGTTAAAAGATGGTTTTAAACTTACACCAAAACCGAAACGTTTAATAATTTTGTTTATAGGTAAAAAAAGAATTGATTTAAATATATTAAAGTTTAAATAAATAAATGAATATAATTAAAACAGATCACAGCTAAAAAGTATTAAAACTCTTTTTGTTTGATATTGATTTTAAATTATTGTACTTGGCAATAAAGTGTATAGAGTTCAACTAAATAGCAGTAGGTATTTACCCTTTTTTATTTCCATAGAAAATTAATATTAAAACAAAAACGGAATATTTAATATAGTCTAGGAGAAATCAGCGCATGAGTACCGAAAACTATTTGACCTCAATTTTTTTCTACGATACTCTTTAAATTGCCCTACTGATGATATAAATGCATGTTGCCATGGCGCCACCTGGTGCCATATTGTTTAAACCGAAATTGTTTAAAAAACAATTGCAAGGAATTGTTATTTCTTAAACAAACAAATTTTTTTATATTCTCTATTAAAATACAAATAAAAAAGGTTCCATGACCTTTTACGATAAAGTTAATATTTTTGGAGATATGAATTTTTAAAAGGTCGAAAAATCTCAAATTTGGGTTCTTTTGTCTCATGAAAAATATATATTTAAAAAAATATACAACATAAAAAATATATTTTTAATTCTTAGACAATAGTTAATATTATTTTTAATCGAGATTTGAAATTTTTTTATTGTTTATACAGGTTTTTTGATTGTTTATTAGGCGTGCTCACAAGTATGCGTCCCTTACTTTTAAGTATATTAAAGAGAGCAATGTAATTAATAATTTAATTATTTATAATTTGTCTTCATAAGTTTTTTTTTTCTTGAAATCAATTTAAAAAATTTATTGGAGCTTTTTTTTACTTGTAAGCGCGCGTAATAAAAAATCAAAAAAACCTGTATAAACAATAAAAAAATTAAAATCTCTATTAAGGATATTATTAACTATTGTATGAAAAATATAAAAATAGATTCTTTATGTTTTATTTTTTTTTTATAAAATATTTTTTATCGGTCAAAAGTACCCAAATTTAAGATTTTTCCACATTTTTAAAAATTAATTTCTTCAAAAATACTAACTTTATCGTAAAAAGTCGTAGGACCTTTTTCATTTGTATTTCAATAAGGAATATGAAAAAAAAATGTCCGGTTAAAAAATAACAATTCCTTGCAATTGTTTAAACAATTTCGGTTTAAACAATATGGCACCAGGTGGCGCCATGGCAACATGCATTTATATTTTCAGTAGGGCAATTTAAAGAGGATCGTATAAAAACATTGAGGTGGAATAGTTTTCGGTACTCATGCGCCGATTCCTCCTAGACTATTAGGTCCGATCCTAAAATAGCCGTATTTATGCATTTTTAATATTTTTCCCAATACACGCTAATTAAATTTTAAACATTTTAATTTTTATTTCATTTCTTACATTTTTACAAAATTGGAATTTTTAAAAAATATTTAAAATTTTGTTTTTTATTGGAAATCTAAAAACGAAGAGACTCTTTTAGCCTTAACAAAACATAAATTGTATGTTTTAATAAAGGAACAAAATTAGATAACAAACATAAATGCACGATCTAAAATTATTGGAAATAATTTTTACTTCAAATGCGGTTGGGTCTAATTGACTAACAAAAATGTGAATTAAAATTACAGATAAAAATGTTTGTTACGACTGAAACTTTTTGGATTATATATAAAATTATTGGATTGGCCCATTTGCGGCATTTTCTAAAATGGGTTAACTCATTTCTACATAAAACTCTCTTTGAGACATATTTTTATTTGGAATTTAGGTTAATATAAAATTTTACAGTAAATTTTACTGCAATCTTATTTTTAGGTAAAAAGCCCATCTATAATTTATCTATAAATCTAGATTTTTATTTTATCTTAAGTTATTTTGTTTAAACTTGCATCCTAACTTTTTACAACTAGCAAATCTGTCCCAAATATAGATTTTTACAGGTCAGCGTACCAAAAACAATTTGAAAATAAAAATTTAAAAAACAATTTATTCTGAAAACTATGTTAGGAAAGGCTACGGTAAAAGGCGAAACATATTTTAATATAATATAGATAACAAGAGCAAAAAAGCTGTTATAAATGGTTCATTTTAATCAACAACCATATTATTAAAGCAAATTTTTAACTCATTTTCTAAGAACTAAAACTGGTATTTATACGATAATTGCGCAAAATAGTAAATGTAATTAAGAGATTAAAAGAAGCTCTCTTTAATGAACAATAAGTGAAATCATGGAATTTACCTTGATAATCGAAGAGATTATTATAATTAATTTATATGCTTTGTATAAAAATTCCAACAATACGAAAGAAATAAAAATTGTAACTGTCTATTTTATTAAAATTAAAGAGCAACTAATAGCACGGCAAGAAATGGGGCTCATTTTGTATAAAAAAAATTAGATCTGTCAGCAATTGGCTATATACTTTACTTTACTTTTTACTTTAAATATACCTAGGATAATTTGGAAACATAGCAAAATATACCGGTTAGGTTAGGTTAAAATGTGCTGATGTTTGGCATTGTCCAATTATTTGCCATATATTATTTATCTTCTAAAATAAAATTACAAAACAGCATTTTTGCGAAATTTTTGTTTTACCTGTAAATACCATTTCTAAATATACCTGTTGATGCTCCTGATAGACCAGAAAATGTTGAAAGTCCTTTTCCAGCTAGCTTTCCTACGCTTCCCAGAATCGTAGGCAGGAACATGGCTATTAGCACTGACTTAAGGAGTTGAGCACCAATAAAAACTGGTAGCATTAGCTTTTTAAGAAAAAAAGCTAGAAAACCCATACCAAATCCGGCCAAAAACGAGCTTTTGCCTGATGCATCTAAAAGAAATAAATTTTAATTAAAATAATTATATAAGCAACTAAATTTAAACAGCTAAGTGACAACTTAAATATATATTAACAGTTTAAAAACAGAAATTGGAAAAAAACATTTCAAACTTCAAAGAATAAATATATAATGCTCGTTCAAATATTTTATAAACGATTTTCAGTATTCAATTGGTATAATATTTTCTATTTTTGAAGTCGATGAAAAACTTGCAGTAGTAAAGAAACTAATAATAATTGGTATTGAGGGAGTGTTATTTTCTAAATCTAATTTTCCATGTCCATTATAACTTTTGTTACGATACCGTCCTTTGCAGCCTACGTTTTGTTTTTCAGTTGCAGAATAAGATTTTCCAACTGTTTTCTGGCTCATAAAATTATGGTTTTCTTCCATTTCTAAAGTCAATGAACTGGCTGTTACAATTCCCTTCTGCTTTTAATTGGCCAGAGTTGCAAAAAACCTCTATCCTATTTTTCATTTTCGCTTTTCACTTTGTTAAATAATATTTTTTAAAAACTAAAGTCAATTTTCTGTTTTATTGTTTTTTGTTATTACTATTAAAACCTAGGCAGTAAGTTATTTACGTTACTACTTAAGTAATAGATAACCTGTGCATTTATTTGCAAAAGTAATAATAGGAATATGCAACAAAGACGTAATTTATTATTTGTTTTCACTAATAGAAAGGCTATTATTATATTCTATTTTATTAGGGTTCTCAGATATGATGGGAAAAAGATTAAGCGGTGTTGATTTATAAGGTTTACGGGTATTTAGATTATCTAGCGTTGCTTGGTTGAATACTGAAGTTTATTTTTTTACTGAAAATCACAAGTTTTCATTTCTAATCCCACAAAAATCTGTCTCTTCACCATTGCAGTTGGTTGCGTCGATGCTCAGGAGACAACGGCACCCTTAAACAGAATTTTAAGAAATAACCCCGAAACTTCCGATTTCTATAACCATTTTTTAAAATAAAACTACTGATTCGCAGTCGCCTAAGTCAAATTAAAACTATTTTTATGAGAAAAAAGTATTATTCTTATTCAGACACTATGATGCGCAATTTTTTTCTGCGCGGTGTTTAGTGGCCCCCTTCACTGTATCCTTGGACTCTTTGTTTTCATGTCTAATAACAAATTAAAATGATACGTAAAGATCGGTTTGTTTTTCTTCCAATTTCTCTAATTGTTACCCCACAGTTTGCCTCCTCTCAAAGTCACTAAGCTGACGGATATAACCAAGTCTCCTAACTTTTTGTATAGTAAACCACTTATATGAAAAAAGTAATAAAATTTTAATGGGCAGGTACATTAACAGTCTATAAAACCGTCAAAATAAACTATAAATAAGGCTGAAAATTTACTGGACTAAAAATAAGTACACTACAAAAAATATTATTTAATTAAAATTGTATTGTAAGTATTAAGCCGGGTCCACACACAAGCAATAAATAGGAACATCATGTGTCTATGTTGCTTGTTTGTGGAACTTGTTTCTGGTTGTTTTTGTTTAAAGTTTCTTAACGTTTCTTATTGTTTACGGTTAAAAAAATAAAAGTTCCTATAAGTTGCTTGTTTCTATATTTTGCAGTATAGATCAAAGGAAATTAGGAAATATTAGTAAACATTTTTGTATGTCAAGCGCAGTGTGGACAGTTTGTAACATGATTCGGAAATTAGTGCGTCGTCGTGTGTGTTGCGAGGAGCGTACTTTTATTGTATTTATAGTTTTTTATAGTTTATATTAACAAAGAAGTCTTATGTTTCCATTGTCAATCTTACATTCTGATATTAAATCATCTTTCTTTAATGAACTTATGAGTATGAGGCTTACGACGCCCTGTGTATTCCTTTCCAAAATAGTAGATCTAGTCCAACATTTACGGATTTTTTTTTCTCAAATTTTTCAAAATAATGACAATTGCACTGCTGCCTGTGAATCGTCTTCGCACCACGTTGTTTACCAATATTAAAGCACACACTACACTGATGTAGATGGAACATTTCCTGTTGCAGCAACGCAATGACACTTTGACTAAAATAAGTTTTTTGGTGTGGATAGAATATTTACGATAATTTTGTTGTTGTTTCTGTTTCCTAAGCGGGTTACGGCAACCAGCAACAAAATGTTCCTCTGTGTTTCCTTGGTGTAGACATACCTTTAGGTTCTACTTTTTTTTATCAGTAATATCCGGTTGCAGACAGCGTGATTAGTGCTTTGAAGGTTTAACAAATTATCAGATTTTGACAGGTTGCCTACTAACACCATTGCATAACAGTGACAACGTTTTGTTAAACATTCGAAACCTTGATTAACTTTTGTGCAACCTGGGGTAAGTATACACTTTCTACTATATTTTATATACATTTTATAAATTCAATATAAAGATGTTGCTTTTTTTCTTTATAGTTTCTAAAATAAAAAAATTAAAAACAGAGAATTTAAGTATTTTAATCAATATTCCAAATTATTTGACAACACCGGTAGGTTTATCTTGACTTTATACGGCGTCTTACAGAACCGACGTTTTAGCGTCCCTATCTGGATAAGAATGAAATGTAGCGAGATAGTTAATTAAAGCAAGGTTAAAAAAATCCATTAGTAATGGATATATTCAAAAATACAAAAAAAATTGCGTTTTAATTTTTTTACGTCATTAATACCTACTAATTTTTTTGCGAAATAAGAAGCACTTAATTAGGGTAATTTTCTAAACTGTTTTTAGAGCTCCTAATATTTTAATAATACATTTTAATTTCAAGACAGTTACGTCAAATTTGTTTATTTTTTAATGCAATAATGATTTTTTATTTAATTTTTTTAAGTGGCTTTTGCAAGTTAACAAATGCCCATAAGTTTGGTTTCTCCTAATAAATATGCAATATTTATTATTTTTGTTAAATATTATCACTTATCACTGATGTTATTTTAAAGGATACGTTTTAAAGTAACACCCATTTCCAAAGCTTTCCTTTCCCGAAAGAAAATAAAATACTATGGTGCAAAAGCAAAAATATTTTTATTTGTAAACCAGGGGCAATAAGAGACATAATTAATAAAGATGTTAAAAATACGTAAAATATGTACCAAAGATTGTTTTAGTAGCTAATACGTATTTCACGAAAAGAAGTTTGTTGCAAAAAAAATTCATTAGTCATAAAAATATACTTAAACAAAATACAAAATCAATATTTTTTTTAATGATCAGATGCTTATAATCAAAAAAAATTTAGTTCATGTATTTTAGCTTAACGGCAAGACGCTGTTTTTAAACACAATTATAAATAACATATTTTACGATTTTAGAAAAGTTAACTGCTGAAGATTATTAATGTTAGGGAAATTTTGCTTTTAAGAGTGACCTAATTCAACCGTGCATTACAAACCACAAAATGAATTTATTGTTTAGAAAACATTTTTGATTTTAAGATAAACCTACGTAGTCTAAGATCTAAATTAGAGACGACCTTTACCCATTTGCCAACCGAATGAAAAAAAATAAATAAAAGAAAATATGTAAATAAAAGTATCGCAAACGGCTTAGTTCAAAAATGATTGTCAAGTCAATGATTAATTTTTAAAAAAATGTTTGATACTTTCCAATTTAATTTGTATAATGTTATTGTATTTTTTCCTTCAATATCTATCTCGTACCAACATTTTTTAAAAATATGTATACTTTTTAATCAGTTAATTAATTTGCTAAAAATTAAATTAAAAAGAAAATAGGTTAAACTAAAACTTAAAACTAAAAACACACATGTAATAAACAAATTATTCAGCATACATATATGCGAAAGCTTTATTTAAATATTATCTGATTCATTGTTTTAAGAAAAATTTAAATGATGTTGCTAGCGGAATTCTGCTGTGGTATAAAAGATGAATATCTCTAATTTTTAGAGTAGCTCGTGTTGGTACTTTTACTTTTTGCAACTACATACATATGCGTTACCACGATACAATACAACTTAGGGATCAAAGGCAAAAACTCATTTCCTAATAGACAATATGTTAAATCTGACCTAAAAATCTATATTTTTTTCATAAAGCCTGATAAGGGGTATCATCTCATTAAAATGTAAAGATTTTGGAAAATAATTTATTTTGGTTTTTTTTTTATTATCTTAGGAGTTTAACGGTTGAATTTAAAATTATTAAAAAAAAATAGTTATTTGTGTAACTAGTCCAAAAGTGCATCTTTCTTGCACGATGCCTAAAGTTTGCAGCTTGAGGCGGACTCGAGAGCTGCAATCATGCTGAGTGCAACAAAGATGCTTTTTGCACATGTTGCACCCAACATTTTTTTTAAGATAAAGTTTTTTGTTTTTTTAGGTATTGTTTCACACCAGTTATAAACCGTACATAACAAGTTTCAGGCTTCGGTGTACTTTAAGTCCATTTGAAACAGCAATATTTTCATGTATTTTTTTTAACCATAATAAAACACATAGGGTCTGAAAAAATTAATTTTTCAGTCATAATATTACAAAATAAAATAACTTCTTTATTTTCCATATAAAATATACTAAAGTAATATGGCCGACTAACCTGAAAAAAAGTGATGCTTCCCTCCTTAAATAAGCAATGTTGCCAGATGTTTTCTAATAATTTGTTATTATTGGAGGTTGTTTTTTTTTATTTACCAAACATAAAGTTTTTTCATAGAAAAAATTAATCAGAACTAACAAACAACAACTTTTAAACTCTTACCTAGTGCTGGTTAGTTCCTGGTTAGTTGTCGTTAGGTTTTCCTCGTTAAATTGTAAATTTTCTTTATCATAAATGCGCCGTCAAACAAAATAAATAAAAAAAGTCTGATATTTTAATTTTTTGATTTTTTTATAGCTAAAAATAGAGTGAACCCACGAGCAGCAAATTACCTTATTTAATAATTTTTTTGGAATTTGTGTATTATTACTTAATCCACAATGCTTTAAAGCTAAATATAAATATTTTTTTTGATCCGACAACGTCGCAAAACCGAAAACCACAGTGTTTTTTCGACTTTTAATTTTATTTTTTTTTTCTGCAATAATGCATTTTTTCGGACCTTTTCTTTTTAAAATCTATTAAACAAATTGTTTTCTATTTATCCGTAATTTTTATTTTTTTCAAATCGAATGGAGCTAAAAGACACCGGACCGCCAGCTTCATATACTTTTTTACATATTTCTGCTGTAGCTTTATTTGCTGCTTTAATTATATCAGGTGGTGTTCAAATAATCTTTTCCTCACTATTTAAACTCGACATCTTTAACAGCTTTACAACAAAATATTAAAATTGTAAACTGACAACTTCGTATTTATTACGATAATGGTAGCTGTCAAAAGCCGTATAGTATACAGGTAACTTAAGAAAAATGATGGTATAGTGTTGGTGCTGTGATTACAAAATCATATTAAAAGTGGCCATCAAAAACATTCGTTTTCAACTTTTATAAAATACGAGTGTCAAAAAAATTAGGAAATGGTAATTTTGGGGCCCGAATATGAGGTTTTGGGATATTCCATTCGATTTGTAGGCAAAGCAGTGAACTGTTTCGAGTTAAATAAATTCCACTGTATAAAAGTCGATAATAGCATAGCATAGGTCAATTTACTTTTAGCACTAGTGCAAGAAATTAAACTTTTGGCATACTGGATCGTGCAAAAAATTCTAACTTTTTGCACGATGGTAAATTGTCACCTTTGTGACAATATAAATAATGTAAAAACATATTATTGAAAAAACCAGAAGCAAAAATTAATGATTTATTGATTTAAAAAGTTAATAAATGCTAATCCTATTTATGTAACATTAGTTCTATAAAAATAAATCTTAAATTTAACTGTAAGTTCTCTCTCAATGACATTATCTGTACTTTAAATGGGGGTAGTTAGCATACCATGCGTGGTGGTACTATCGCGTTGTCCAAAAACTGCCGTGAATGCATTATTCGCATGTTTCAGTGCTTTCGTAATTTAGACGAATAATATTTGTAGAAACATAATTAATTTACAAAATAAGTTGGTACACCTAGTTTATTAATTATTTTTTGTGAATTTTAGCTTCATAATTTCATGAGGTTTTCATACTTGACATATATTTTTCGCTTTCAGTCCAGGTGTATAAAGTAATTAAAGAAATCAGTTTTAAATACGGAAAATACAAAAACTACTTCGAAAAAAAGCGCCATAATCATAAAGAACCAGAAATACAAGTCTGGTAAACCCAATGAGAAAGTAGGTTAGAATCTTTATACGCGAGCCGAGATTATATCCGGCATTTTTATGTTATGTTAGTCACTTTGTAAATTCGCTTTAATTAGTGATTTGCAATAAATTTATAAAGAAAAACAATGTTTCTTAATAGTTTTAAATGGAACATATTTTATGTATTTTTCAGTTCTCTATAGCCAAAGATAAACGGTACACAGGCAAAAGGAACCTCATTTTTTATAATAAATATAGTATTTAAATTGGGAAAAAACGTTTTGTACAAAAATATTTTGGTTCCTGCTGCACTATATTTTGCGAACAACGTTATGTATACAGGGTGTATCAGAAAGTCCATACAAGGACAAAGTTCATTTATTTAAAATAACTCGCTATATTTTTTGTAACATTTTTGTTTTCTGCATAAGATTCTAGATATTTTTTGTCGGGTATATCATATCCTCATATTCAATTGTTTACGAGATATTCGCATTTAAATACAAATTTGGAAAGGAAAAATCCGCTCATTTCTTATTGCCGTTTTACGTTTCTATGGTTTCAGCGGTTTTTTGAAAGTGGTATAACAACCCTAGAGGTAGCTAAAAAAGTCAAAACGACAGTTTTTTAATGGTAAAAATAGTATTTTAGATACATATCTAATAATCCTGAGCAGATGTTATGGCTAATAACAGATGTAACGAAAAATTTCCAATAAGTGAATTATGTGATACGGTTCTAATCATCGAAAAATGCAAATACAGAGTTTCCCAGAATAGACTACCCTTTTTGATATTTAAATAAATTCTATATCGGATTATTGGTACGTTTTTTTTATATTATTATCTTCTATGGTCTTTGGAATTTGAATCAACATATCGAGTTAGTTTAGTTTTAATTCTTATGAATTATTCAGTTCAACACCGAGTTTTTTTTTGCCTGAAAACATAAAAAGTAACTTAATAGAAGAAGATGAAGCGACAGTACATATCGCTAAAAACTTTAAAAGAGTTCGGCGAGAATTGTTTAATGGCCGACTTATTTCACTATTTGGGGATTTAAATTGGTTCTTAATGTCCTCGGATTTAACTGCACCAGACCTTTTTCTATGGAGCTATTTAAAGTCAAAGGTTTTGGCAACTCGCCCAGAAAACATCCAAGATCTTAAGACCGAATTCCTGAAGAGGTCCGGTGAATAGATCAGGTTTTCCTTCATCGTGTAATGAATCATTTCTTGTCAAATCTTGAAAAGTGCTTAAAGTTAATGGCACTTACTTAAAAGACGTAATTTTTAAAATTTTGGATAAGTCTTATGTTATAGTAAATCCCAAAGGGTAATTTGTAATTAAGTGTAATAAAATGATAGTTTTATTAGGTTGAAACAATTTTACTGAGCAATTAAAATGGGTTGTATATTATGGGGAACCCTGTACAAGATAAAAAAACTGCAAAACGTTAGCATAGATTAAACCGGAAACACATTTAAAGATTTTGAAATATAGATCATGTATGTTATTTTGTTTCATTTATTAATCTGTAAAAATTGTTTATATCCATTTTTTCTTGTTTAAAGTTTAGCCTATTTCTACTCGTGATATCTCATAACTTATTAATTATTACTATAGCTGTTTTGTCACTAAAATAAAAAAACCCCGAAACCACAGAAACATAAAAGAGGATTAAAAGATGAGCAAACTTTTTCCTTTTCGAATTTAAACGCAAATATTTGGAAAACAATTGAATATAGAGATATGATACGCAAGACAAAAAATATCGAAAATTTTACGCAGAATTTAAAAATAAAAGAAAAATATAGGAAGTCATTAAAAATAAACGTTGTCCTTGTATTGACTTTTTGATACACCCTGAAGACATGACATTAATCGCAGAATATAAAGCCGCAGAATCCAAAATATTTTTTTAAATTCGAATCGCAAATTGAAAGCAATAAACGGGGGCTTTATTCACAGACTTACCCTGTATGACTACATAACAGGTGTGAAACATCCATGTTTAAAATAATAATAAAGATAAAGAAAGTTAAGGGTAGTTAAAGTATTATCTTTTACTACATTTTCTTTTAATTTAATTTAATTTTTTATTATCTTGCGGGGTGCCTAGAACAAATAATAATATATTTATATTTACTTTTATTAAACGCCTCTTTTATTTTTTTACCATTTTTTTTAGTTTGGGACACGTTAAGTGCCGTAATGTAACCGAAATTTCCCGCCAATCTGGCCAAGATATTATTTTAGTATTATTTAGTTTAAAAATGTGTATTTTACGCCACTTGATGGTCTGCGTACATAAAAGCCTATTTTTTTGTTTATATTTTGCAATTTTAGCTGTGAGACAGGGTATGTCTCACGCGGCCTTAAATATAAAAATGTGCAATAATGGCCATGTGATACGAATTAGTCTCACACCGTTTCCGTTAGCGGGTGTTTGGCAACATTGCAAGTGACAATCTTTTTCCCGCGTATATATAGCTGACTGTTGTAAAGTGGGTGCACGTGTCGAGTAGAGATTAATTTCGTGCAAAATGAGTTTTGAAAGAGAACAACAACATTTGCAAAAGCTTGCAGATGAACTGCTTTCCGATGAAAATGAAGATTTCAGTGACGGTTCTTCAGACAACTATAATCCTTCAACAGATTATTCTAGTGACTCTGCAACAAGCGATATAGAGCCACTGAGTAAAAAACGAAAAATCTCCACAATTAAAACCTATATGGGGTAAGAGATTTATTATATATATATATATATATATATATATATATATATATATATATATATATATATATATATATATATATATATATATATATATATATATATATATATATATATATATATATATATATATATATAATATATATATATATATATATATATATATATATATATATATATATATATATATATATATATATATTATATATATATATATATATATATATAAAAATATATATATATATATATATATATATATATATATATATATATATATATATATATATATATATATATATATATATATATATATATATATATATATATATATATACAAAGGTTATACTGGGCGGTGTGCGGTGTAAGTTTTTATAATGCGTTTTAGGCATATTTTTGCACAGGTTCAACTACAATGATATTTACTATATTACTTCCCCAATTTTAGGGTCGCTGTAGAAAAAGATCATAATCAAGCTTCTACATCAAAGAAGGGAGGCAATAGTAAAGATGGGCAGTGTCCAAGCGAGGCACTTCCAGTCACTATCGACGAAACAATTGACCAAGTCATAAAAGATTATATGATCGAGGATGACATTGAAAACGAACCAATGGATGAAAATAGTAATATCACGTGGTCTCCGGTAACAGGTAATAATTTGAAAAATTTTGATTTTACAGTACAAAACGTGGGAATAAAGCCACATGTTTTCGAAAACTACACGGACAAATCTCCCATAGACTTCTTCTTGCTGTTAGTTGATCCTAAGATTATTGAAATCATGGTTACCGAGACAAATAGGTACGCAGAGCAAAAACTTAGAGATCCTCAATTGCCAGCAAAAGCGAGACTGCGACAGTGGAAAGATACTAACCCAAATGAATTAAAAAAATTTATGGGATTTTTACTTTGGATGGGTCTAGTTAGAATGCCGCATTTACATTGCTATTGGTCCAATAAAAAAATATATTTCAACAAGGTCAAAAATATTATGTCACGCAATAGATTTCAGCTTTTGCTAGCAACTTGGCATTTCCACAATAATGAAGATTTTACTGACTCCAGTAAACTTCGTAAACTTACTCCATTGGTAAACCATCTGAAAACAAGATATCAGTCAGTAGTTGTTCCCGAGCAAAACATATGTATTGATGAGACCCTTGTGCCTTTTAGAGGGCGTTTATCATTTCGCCAGTACATAAAGAACAAAAGGCATAAGTTTGGGATAAAATTATTTAAGTTATGCACCAAAGGTGGCTATACCTACAACTTAAGTGTATACTGTGGCAAAGAAGATGGCAACCAAGAACCAGTACCAACCCGGGTTGTTAAAAATTTACTCGCTGATTTATTAGACAAGGGGTACATACTTTACACAGATAACTACTATACCAGTATCTCTTTAGCTCATAAACTGTTGGCCCAAAAAACACACTTGGTTGGCACACTGCGAAAAAATCGGAAATATAATCCAAAGGAAGTTGTTGACCATAAACTGAATAAAGGGGAAACTATTGCTATGGAAAGCAATACAGGAGTTGTAGTTTCCAAGTGGAAGGACAAACGAGATGTTCTCATGCTGAGCACTACAAATACGAATGAGGTTGTAACAGTGCAAACAAAAAATAAAGAAGTATCTAAGCCGAAAGTTGTTGTTGATTACAACAATTCAAAAGCATTTATAGACCTTTCTGATCAGCTTAAAGCATACAATTCTTCACTAAGGCGAGGTATCAAGTGGTACCGAAAACTTGCTATTGAAATGATACTTGGAACAAGTATAGTAAACGCCCATATTTTATATTGCGCCGTTACTAAAAAAAAATTAGCATTACTCAGTTCAAGGAGATATTATGTGAAGAACTTCTTGACATAAATAGTATGGGCGAAGAGGATACCTTACCTGTGCGAACTATCGAAATTCAGCATGTATTAGAAGAAACGGATAACAGAAGGCGTTGTGTAGAATGCTACAGAAAAATTTCAGAAGTTCTAGGAAGGAAGGAAGCCCAGAAAAAGGCAAAAAACGTTAAATTGTGTTGTAGAGCTTGCGAAAAACATTTCTGTATGACTTGCTTTTTTGAAGTACACCAGTGCAGCAAATAGTATGCAAGTAATTCAAGGCGTATTAACATATTTTTCCCTTAGAGTTATATAATAATATTAGTATAGTATATCCCGTAAGAATGTAAATAAAGATTTGTATTTAAAAAAAAGCAGCAATATTTTACTATTTCACCACGAATTACCTATAATAAAAAATAACAGGCCAAGAACGTTTTCTGCACGCCGGGGCCGTACTGAATCAAAGTACATATAACTTGCACGGGCTTGAGCAACAACTGCTGTTACACGCGGCTCCAAAATAAAATCGATGTGTGATACGTATATGTCTCACGCGGCTCCTAGGGTAAAAGTGGCTGTGAGACATATATTGTCTCACATGGCACTTAACGTGTTAAGGACGTTGATATATCTAAGTAAGCCATAAATCTGATTTACACTAGAAGAGTAGATTTAAAATAAAGTTGTCAGGATTAATTGAATTGTAATTTAGGGACCGTAACGCATTTCAAAATAACGTTCCATTACAACAAAATCATACTAAGAAAAATTTGTTCGTTACACTCACCTGTAGCAGCAGCAGCAGTCGCAGTATCAGGCGTAGAACTCAGAAACCTAGCAGTCTGCTCAAAATTTACCGAGATAATATGAGTCTTCGCATACTCGTCCATTCTATTCTGAACATACTCCTCAAAACTTTCCGCACTTCTTTTACTGTCACAACTAGTCTGATTACCTGAAAGGCTCACATTTGCTAGTTTCTCCACTTCTATTCCCGGTATAACATTAAAACCATCAGATTTAAGCACTCGATCAACATAGTTTTTTAATTCTCTATCTAAAACACTTTCGTCTCTAACTTGGTTATCACATGTTTGAGCGGTCTTGACACATAACGAAATTAAAATAAGTTTTACTAGAACCAGTTCACCTTTGTTGTAGTTTCTATGAGCTTTCGACATTTTAATAGCTGTAACTGGTATAGGGTCATTCCGAACAAAAAATCTGCAAAAAAAATATATTTAAGAAAAAATAATGAAAACATTTTTTACTTAACAATAAACATAAAATAATAAGTGTCCTAAACATGCTCTATTTTCCCTAAAGGTGATAGACAATGTAATGGTTTTAATAAAGCTTAAATTTTAGAGTTCTATTGTCTTTATTTGTTAACTGTTACACAACGTTTCGGTTTGTCATGTCTCTCCAACCATTTTCAAGTGATAACTGTTCAAGTTATCACTTAAAAACGGTTGGAGATACATCACTAACCCAAACGTTGTGTAACAATTAACAAATAAAGACAATGGAAGTCCAAAATTTAGTGTTATTGATGCTCTATTTTATTTGGACATGAGTGGTCATGCCAAATTAGCTGTGTAATATTTTTAGATGGGCCGTCGCCAATTTTGTCCCCGGAAGGGGATATGAGTATTGTCTTCTATGGCACGACGCAAACTTTCCGGCAATGCCATCTCAACTTTGATCGGAATTAGTTCTTGTTAGTAGTAATTTGCAAAGAAAAGAATGCACTTTTCTTGAAATTAGAAGCATTTCAAATATTTGCAAAAGAAATTTGTTAAGTAAAAAAAAATTGCTATAATTTTTAGAAAAACATAGACAATTATGCAAATTTTGGGATGGGATTTGACAATAAAATCTTATCAAATTTACTAAAAAAAACAAAAAGGGGATTTGCTTTTAAAAGTTTTTTTGAGCAGGTATTTTTATGAACTGGAACAGGTTGTCCTTGTTCTTTAAAAAACTTTGTTCTGACCATCCCTAATGCACCCTCTAAACTTTTTCATAGGAAACCGGTTTGCTCTTTAATAATTTAATATTTGTGTTATATTTTTTAAAAAGAAAAGGAAATCTTCCTTGTCTTGCCCATCGATTAGCTGGTAGTTGATGTGTCGCTCTTTTATAAAAACTTCCACGGTTTATACTCCGGGCAGTTATTCAATATAATGCCTGCTCTCGCAGTTCACAATAGAGCAACATCTAGTGCCACTTTCATGCATTTTGTTACAGTCCATCTTAAAAGACTCCAAACTTTCCACTTTGTTTGTTGGTTTTTCCCCAAAGTGTTGAGACTGTGGAACCTGCCGCCCTTAGAACTTTTCCCTTCCCCTCCAAACATTCAAACCTTTAACTTTTCCTTACTTGACCCAAAACACCCACGGTACATTAGTAGTTTCGAGCCTTTGTGGACTGACTAGAGATAAAAGAAATAAAAAATAATTAAAAACCCTTGTTGCATACACATAAAATATTTTTTTAAGATCTAAACTCAGGTGTAGTTATAATTATTATTATGACGATTTAGATTATGTTAGCAAAATAATATTAAATTTAAAAAAAAACACCAGTTTATTGTTGACTTTAGCCTAATTTACCATTAAGTAGTAACTTTATATTGCAATATATTTCATCAAGACCAAATATTTTTTTGTTTAATAAAATATATGTGTATTAAAAAAAATGTTGATTTACAAAATTCGTAAATGTTAAAAACTATTTTTGGTAAAATTAATAATATGTTAAAATACAAGAAATAATTAAATGCTGTTATTACTTAAACTGGCAATACAAAAGTAAATTTATAATTAAAATTATTTTATATTTGAAAATAAACATTATTTACTAAACATGTGAAATGCTGTACATTTTTTGTGTGATACAAATGATCATTATTTCCGGTTTAAAAAAAAATAATAATTAATTTTCTTTACCCTTGTCCGTGAATTAAGAAGAAACACCCCGGCTTAAAATTTAATTATATTCAATATTAAAATGGAGGGTTTAAAAAAGAAATTAATTATATCTTTTTTTGCATTTTTATTACCACTTTATTTTAAGTGCATGGTACCAAGTTTATTGTTGTATTCAACTGCTATGACAGATTTAAAATTAAAAGGAAGATATAAAAAACATTTTTTTTTTTTTTTTTTGTATGAGAGAATCTCTTGAATTGAATGGTAGCCAACCACTCTGACGAAAAGATTTTAAAATTTATTTCTTGCTTAATTAGTTTTCACTAAATGTTTCTCTTAACTTAATTAAATTTATTTTTCATTATTTTTTAGAAAACACTGTCGCTAATTAATTAGTTTATTATGTAAACTTAAAGTCAATTACCCATTTTAATAGATTTTGCAAACGTTATTTTATTCTACGAAAACTTAGCCTTTACTTAGAAGAACAAAATAATATTGTGCATAACATTACGTGACTGAAAACGATATATTAATTAATAACGTGAGGAAAATATCTTAAAAAGAGAGGAAACAGATATAATAACACTTTACATAAAAAATAACAAAGCTATAAGTCAGGTGACACAGCTGACGTCTAACAGCTAATTACTTTCTTATGTACAGGGATATTACTCCTTAATTTCTTTAATAAATAGTTGCCCTTTTTCAAGACTTAATAAGATTTTTTTATGACCTCAGGTTTAACCAAAAGTAACTAATATTTATTTTTTCTAAATATCTCCCTGTTTATTTTTCTAGCCATCAGATGTGATATTGCTTTTAAAATGGCGTCAAACCATAATTTACTTAAATAAGCATCAGCAGGCCATCTTAAGCAGCTTAAAGCGGAGTATGTTGTAATTTCTAAAAAACAAATATTTTGCAGTATGTTTTGCATTGTTTTTCCTGGTTGATGCCAATGGAGGGTGACTAGATTTTCTATATTTAGAAAAAAAAGTTCCAAAGCTACTCGCCATATTTGGGGAAATAAAATAGAAACAGCACAATTTGTCCATTAAATAAAACAAATTTTTTCTGTTTTTATAGACTTGATCATTATCATTAATTAAGAACCTTCAGTGTACCAACAAAAATAATTTTTATTCGGTTATCCGAACCGCCATACATATTAACAGAATTGCTACACCAAATCAATTATGATGATCTCGGACACTTGAAGAAATACGAGGTCGATTGAACGAAGGCAAAGTTGCGAAATTTAATGCCAACTTAAAGGTTTAAAAATTTAGGATACTTTCAAAGACTTTTGAAAAAAACCGAATGACCGCAATTTCATTTTTATTTCTTTATGACTTTATTTGAATAGATATAACAAAATAAATTTTACATTTTTATTGCTACTTTTTCTGTTCTACAAGACAGTGTTATTACTTTAACACAACAACGTTTCGTCATTGAGCTGCCATCATCAACTTTATTTTTTTAATACGGTCCGGAATTTATTATTACAAAGTTTAATCCTCTATTTCGTATCTCTTTAAGTTTTCAAGATAACAATGATAAGGCTGGAATTTTGGACACCCTTTACAGGCAAAAACAAAAAAACAACTGATGCATAGAATGGACAAACAAAAGTAATTGCTGTTCCTATTCTATTTTACAAAATATTGCAAGTGGTGTCAGGATTTCTTTTAAAATATGAAAAATCTAGTCCTCGTCGACTGATATTAACCCGGCGAAAACAATTTAAAACATATTGTACGATATCATCTATTCTTTCGATATCACCGCACACTACACTTTAGTATGGTCCAAGCTGCATATCATGGCCTACTATGTAAAGCTTATTTGAATAAATTCCATTTTAAATGCAAATGTTATTTTGTTACACATGGTTATAATGAGAATATTAAGTAGAATCCGATAGACTAAAAAAATTTGCAACGTGGTTTAAAAAAAAAATATTTTTTCAATATCAGAAAAACTATTAAAAACCAAAATATTATTTTTTTATGCCTGCAATCCTAAATAACTTTTAAAGTATTGCATCAAATTTAATAATTTTGTGTCGAGTTTTAGGTCGTCTTATTGTCATTATTTTTTTTATATCGAAGCTTCAAAAATATTTAACGAATTTGTTGTTGTGCAGGGGTTAATAAAAACTTCCATTTTACTCTAAACGTTTAAACACCTTGTAAAAAAAATTAACAACCGAATTATTATTCGTTTTGCGACATTTTCAAGCCCCATTTTTCTGAAAAACTTGCTTGTGTAATTCATAAATGAAAAACACTGGTTTAAAAGAAAAAAATGCAAAAATGATTTATTAGCAACAAAAAAATTTAAAAATAACATGGATAATGGCGGTATTAAGGTATTTTCATTTTTTCTGTAATCGTGCTTAAATAACATATCGGGCATAGATTCAATTACAGAAGCAACCGCGTCTTGGGGTAATCGTTGCCACTTATTTGTCAGTGCTTGCTCTAACGTAGCCAAAGTTTAAAACTAGCCGTAGTTCTGCCTAACTGTCCTTCCTAGTGTATACCACATGTGCTTGATAGGGTTGAGGTCCGGACTTCTGGGGGGCCAGTTCAATACATAAACGTCAACATTGATTAAATATTGCTCCGTTATTTTTTGTGCTATGTGCGGTCAAGCATTGTCGTGCATCAAGATAAAATGTTCGCCTATAAATGGCTTATAAGGTACCACATGTTCTTCTAAGCACTCTCTGATGTGTCTATCAGCGTTGATACCCCATTGTAGTGTTACAAGGTCTCTGAAATGAAATACCGCCCCACATCCTCACCCCTCCGCCACCAAATTGCGCTCTAGGAGAGATACAACATTGAGAGTATCCTACACACTCTTTGACGTTCGTCAGGTGAATATCTCGTAAAACGAGACTCTTCTATAAAGAGAACATTTATCCAGTCGTCCATGCCTCAATCTGCATGAGTTCGAGCAAATTCCAAGCGCTGCCTTCGATGACCTGCATCTAATCGAGGACCTGTAGCAGGTACACGAGATGCTATATTCTGTTCTGCTAACCTTCTCTGTACAGTGTCAGGTAAAACTAAGGTACCGTGAACATCTACCACTCTTCTTACCAAAGCTGGAGCGGACGCTGTTCGCTCTTGAAGAACCTGAATACAAAAAAAATGATCTTCAATTGCGTTTGTGGCCCTTTGTCTTCCATATCCAGGTCTTCTTGAATAAGAACCAGTTTGTCTGAACCTTTGTATCGCATTGGATACTATACCCCGTGGATAGCCAAGCCTTTCTGCGATATACCTAATCGGACAACCATCGTCTTGTAGAGGCTTATCGTTTTTAAATACACGTTTACGAAGCAGCTCAAACTTCAAAAACGCTTAAAAAGTACAGCAAAAATAAATCTGTATTTTGTTGACAAAAATCTTTTTGACATGCTACGGTGCCATGAAACTGCTAATTTTTATGTCATAAAGTCAACTTTGCAATAATTTTTTAAATTTTTGTTACTAATAATGCATTACTGCATTATTTTTTTAAATCAGTATTTTTCCTTTTAAAATACATATATTAGTATAAATTAAAAAAAAAAGTTGTTGAAACAAATGATGCTTAAAAATGTCAAAAAAAGAATCATTATTCGTTTGTGAATTTTTTCCACAGGTGTTTAAACGTTTAGAGTAAGATGTAACTTTTTATTAACTTCTGTATAACAACAAATCTGTTAGAAATTTTTGAAGCTTCGATATAAAAAATGATGACAATAATTAGGATTAAATTTTAACAAACATTTTCTTTATCTCGTTAATTTTGAGGGTTAATGTAAATATAAATAATATTTAATAATTTAAGTTAATTTATTTTTTAAGTTAATTTAATTTTTTCAAATTGACTTTTTATTTTTAAGTTTTTTACACTTACCTATTTCTTCCCTACAAAAAATAAAAAAAATAACATTTTAGTTTGATCTTTATAATTTATCTGGTGTTAGAAAAAGTTTTTTTTTTGCAGATAGCTCAAGTTGTCTGGGACCCAAACCTAAAATACTCAATTTACTTTTCAACAAACGGCGAAATAAATTTTGGGACGCATAATTTATGCCATTTTAATTTTGGTACTCTGCGTGCTCGTATGTCAATTAACCTTTGCATATTAAGGTGGGATCTGACTCTCCATTTTAATGGATATTAGGTAATTACGCCGACTAAATAATTAAGTTATATATTAAAACTTAATCCATTAGAAGCGGAGCTTTACATATGCTTTTATGAACCAGATAAATTACAGAGCAAATTTGGGTTTGGATTGCTTGCCATCGATTAAGGGCATGTAAGGCTAGCACACTTTAAAGAACCATATATTTTAGGTTTTAATTTTGCTCCTATTTCTATATGTAATATAAAAAAATATATTATTTTCGTTTTAAAAGATACATCACAAAACGAAAAAAACCGTAAGCTTTATCATTTTCACGCGATATAGTTACGTTTGTTGATTTCATCAATTAGCCATTAAATTAATAGATTTAGTCCAAATTTAGTTATGATAAAATTTTACTTTACGGACACCACGCCGATTTTCATGAATTTTTGCATACAGGTGTTTTTTGGGGCGCTGATCACGAATCTAAAATCAGTTTTTTTCCGGCAACATCTGGTTTTTGAGTTATTAGGCCTCAAAGTGGACTCACCCCAAAATGGACATTTTTCCAAAATTCCTCCTTCATGAAACTGATTACCATCAAAATAGAACATACACCAATTGGGTACTTATTAATTAAACGAATACTCTAAAATTTACAAAAGTTTATTGCATATTTTTAGTAAAAAACACCTCAAATAAATTCTTACAACGTACAGAAAAGTGGATTCATTTAAGATAATTTTTACTTAAAATAGACAATAAATTATTGTAAATTTTAGTGTATTTGTTTAATACATAAGTGCCTAATCAGTGTATGTTCCCATTTGTTGGTAATCAGTTTCAAGAAGGAAGAATTTTGAGGTTGGTTTAATTGGAGGCCTCATAACTCAAAAACCGGAGGTTGCCGGAAAAAACTGATTTTAGATTCCTGATCAGTGCCCCAAAAAACCCCTGTATGCAAAAATTCATGAAAATCGGCGTGGTGTCCGTAAAGTAAAATTTTACCTTAGTTACTAACTAATTTAGTTACAACTCTTTCGCAGCCATACGCACGCCCATGTTTCCTTTGAGCTCTTTTTTTAATTACGATTATTCTTAACATCAAATTTAAAAATGTATTTTTTCAACTTGCGTGCGCAAAGTACTTACTTTGCGCACGCAAATGAGTGCGAAAAGTGTAACCTTGCGCACGGAAACTCTTTGCGCACGCATTTTTGTTCTGCATATTTGCCATATTTATGGTCGAATTTTTAATGTATTAATAACTTCTGGATGAAAAAATATTTAAAAAAGGGTTCTACATATTCTTTTAGTGTGCTTTATTGAATTTTAGATACTTTTGGCGCTTAGTATATATCAATTTTCTTTATTATCAATTTAATATTTTTTCATGCACCATGTATTTCATAGACACCATGCTAAACAATAAAAAATCAAAGGATTTTTATTGTTGCTGCAGTAACCAAGTACAAACATTTTCTAATGTCATGGAAGCATCAGAAAATTCGGTAAAAAGTTTAAAATAAGTTTCTAAGAATGGAGGAAGAATTGCCAGACGATGTTTAAAAAGCCGCAAATTTGGCCAACTTAGAGCTCCTGCCGGCAAAATCAAAAGAAAAGTACGAGAAACAGTATAATTTATTTGAAACATGGTGTAAAGAAAAAGGCATTAGAACTTTGAAAGAGAAGGTACTTTTAGCCTATTTTCTTAAATTAAGCAAGGAATTTAGTAGAAATACTTTATGGTCGAAATACTCCATGCTGAAAAGTGTTTTAAAGATCAAGAAAAATGTAGATATCGGCAAGTTTTATAAGTTAGCAGCATTTATTAAGAAACAAAATGTAGGCTTTTGGCCAAAAAAGTCAAAGATTTTTTTAAAAAAAGAAATATCTACATTTAATAATAAAGCACCTGATGAAATATATCTTTTGATAAAAATTGCGACCATTTTCGGACTTGCTGGCCCCTGCAGCCGAGAAGAACTCACAAAAATGAAAACATCCGACATCAAGCGCAAAGGCAACCTAATTGTTGTGAAGATTCCAGAAGCAAAAAACTATACCTCACGTACTTTCGTCCTGTCTGAAGAGATCAACGACGGAAAGTATTTGTTCTTATATCGGAAGTATCCAGCATTACGGCCACCGACAACACATCAACGGTTTTTCGTATATTTCAAAAGGGGAATTTGCACACAATAATGCGTTGGGATCAATACATTTGGGAGGATGCCTTCTGAGATAGCAGCATTTTTAAAGTTGCCGAATTCAGAGCTATATACCGGCCACAGTTTCCGGCGATCTTCTGCAACGTTACTTGAAAATTCCGGATAAGGACTCATAGATATAAAGCGGTTAGGCGGTTGGAACTCGACAAGGGTAGCCGAGGGATACATTGAAGAATTAACAGGCTACAAAAAGGGGTTAAGTAAAAAAATTTCAAACTGCAACAAGCCAAAACCTTTCAAGAAGCCAGATGAAATGTCCTGTTTCACAGTCGCTGTTCAATCAGCTAAAACAAAAGATTTCGTCTTAACATCGAGCAGCGAACCATCATCGACGTTCGTAAGAAATCATTTGAAATCGGCCATAAACCTTCAACATGCAACTAATTGTACTTTAAACATTAATATTGTTAATAATAATTAATAATAGTTTTTTTTTGTATAATCAGTTAAAATAAAAATTTATTAATTTACTTACTGGATTTTTAATTTTTTCTGAAATATTCGTATATTTCCAATAATCATACTTTTTAAAAAAACGCTCGTAGAAAAAGTATTCGTAAGTAGAAAAAGTATTGTTCCTAATACTTGCGCAAAGTGACTTTTCCGCACTTAAAGCTTATCCGAACTCCGCTTCGCGTCGTTCGTCTAACTGCTTTGGCGTGCGGAAAAGTATCACTTTGCGCACTTATTAGGAAAATAATTATTATTCTTTCTTGTTTAGGAAAACCCATAGTTAGGTAATATTTTACCAAATAATTAAAAGTAATATCAGTGTCGTTTGACGGATATGTCAAACTTTATGGCTAATTTATAAAATAAATAAACATAGCGACATAGCATGATACCAAAGATAATACTACGGATAAGATGAACCATTCAATGCTATATTTTTGATACCCCTAATGGACTTTGGCTAACGCGAGCCGATGTCCATCGAGAGATTTTCGCGCTATCCTTGAACGAAAGTTAAACAGTGTTGCCGGCAGGCCTTTACTATTGGCGTGATGAAACGCGACTAGAAAATACACAATCCGTTTAGCCGCCCGCTTTCGCTACTTCGTATTCCGAATAAGGTACAAGCGACAGACATTGGCAACGTCACGCATGGTCTCGTACCTCGTTTCGCTGGGGCAGGGGTTACCGACTTAATTTTATTCGCATTTACGGAAGCATTGATATCTTCGAACTGATTCAAAACGCCCCATTTAAATGAACCATCTATTCGTAGTAGTATTATCTTTGATGATACTGATAATCATAAAGCTTATATTTTTAGACATTTTGCGATGTTACGATTAAAATCAGACATAATTTATGCTAAATGAAATGTGTTTAGAATTTCGGCGAGAATGCAAATTTTAAATATAAAAATAGGGGACTCATTTAAAATAAGATAGTAAAACCACGTCCAGACATTCTGAAACACTCTGTATAGGTTAAAAGAGGTTAAAAAGAAAAATTGAAATGTCAAATAAAAGAGATAATGGGGGTTACATTTATAACCGGGCAGCCTGTACAAACAGAATTACGACTTTTTTAATACCCCGTAAATACAATCAAAATGCGTCACCCTGTACACATTCACCGCAGACAAGATCGAATGTGTTCCAATTCTTGCTTGTAGGTATCTGTGTCAGTAGAAAGAGAGAAATTAAACGTTTTTATTAACAGCAATATAGGTATATAAATATTTAAATAAAGTTTTATAACTTTTTAATAACTCTGCGACTAGGTTGCTAATTTGTCTGTTCATAAATACAAAAGTACATAATGAGTGGTTTTTATTTATTTTTATTAACTTAAAGGGTACTTAGTTTGTATAGTGTTAATTATTAGGAAGATCGTGTCATTTGTAATTGATCATTGGAATTTCTTTTTTGATTTTCTATTTTAAATACACTTGCTTTAGTTTTTTTTTTTCTGATTATTTGGGACGTTACAAGACACAAAAAAACAAACAAATTAAACACACTTAGATAAGACGTGTTTTAAGTTGCGCTTAGCCTAATTGTAACTTAACGCGATACTTTTATTGAGGCTTTTTGAAAAAATCAAAGAAAATAAACAAAAATGTTTTTTTTTTAATAAAATCTAATCGTTGCATGTTGCAAAAAAAGTCAAAAAACGCTAGAATTTTACCGTTTTTCAAAAAGATCATAACCCGGGCCCTTTTAAAGTTGAAAAAGAAATCTCCTTGAAACGATTTATATTATGTTGTTTAAAGAGGCTAACTGCACTGGGAAAAAAACAACAGGGCTTATAAAAAGGCACAGGGGCACTAGCAAATCCCAAGGTAACGTCAAAGCTGACATGGGAATGTCATAAGGAACTGGAAGTCCTGGGAAACGCAACAGAGTAACTCTCTTGTGGGTACCAGGACATTCGGGAATAGAAGGCAACGAAAAAACCTGCCCGTGTGACCAAAACCACAGCACGAGGGCAAACCAGGAAATGGATCCGAAATGAACACGAGGAATACTGGCGAAACTTCAGTAGAATTAGACATGGAAAAAGCTTCACAAGGGGCCCATCCAAAAGAACGAAGGAAGAACTACTCAGGAAAAGACTTCGCATAACAGTAGGGTTACTAACAGGACATGATAACCTAAGAGGACACCTACACAAGATAGGCTCATACAATGGGGACCCAAGTTGCAGAATGTGCGACGAGGGGGAAGAAGCAGCCTACCATATCCTGTGCGTATGTAAAGCATTGAATCACAAAAGACAGGTATTATTTGGGCAACCGGAAATTAGCCCAAATATATCAACCAACCAGTCTTGGGGTTATACAGACTTGTAAATGGAACATGACTAATGGAAAGGATGGTATAGAACATAATGGCTGCGCTGCCTCCGGTAGTGAATCAAGACGGCTCCCAGAGAAAAAGAAGAACAAGAATCCCAAGGTAACGTCCAAGCTGACATGAGAATCCCAAGAAGGACTGGAAGTCCTAAAAGAACGCAACAGGATAACTTGTCTGTGGACACCAGGATATTCGGAAATAGAGGAAGCGAAAAAGTAGAAGCGCTAGCGAGATAGGGATCATTTACTCCATACTTTGAACCAAATCCCACCCTTCGAGTGCCCAAAATCACAGCACAAGGGCAAACTAGAAAATGGATCTAAAACAAAGAACTACTCTGACTAAGTAGAAAAATACTTCGTAGGGCTGCAAACAAAGCACGATAACCCAAGAGGACAGGACACCTACACAAGGCTCATACAATGGGGACGCAAGTTGAATGGGGATGAGGGGGAAGAAACAGCCTACCACATCCTGTGCAAATGTGTAGCGTTAAACCACAAAAGAAAACGAAAATGAGAGTACTGCCTCCACTAGTAATCTAGATGGCTTCCAGAAAAAAATAGCCGGGCAAACGGTCCGAAAGTAGTTTTTTTAATCGGAGTATGAGTAATCCAGCGTGTTAACTGTAATTGTCAGTTTAAACTTTAATTAACGGATTACCAAAATTTGAATTTTATTCTACAACTTAAATATTTTTGATTTTCATTTAAATTTGGCAAAAAGTGTAAAAAAAGGCTTCGAAAATTGCGCTTAACCCGCGATTTTGCTTTTGAGGCAGAGTACTAAGTGGACAAAATATACAAGGAGAAAAGGTACAGCGCCTTGCATAACATTTCTCTTTATAAAAAAAGTTATAAAATATATACATATTAAAGGAACCATGCAAAGGCCATTTTAAACTTTTCAAATAAATAAAAACCAATTGGCGTAAAAGTTAATAAAATTAAGTAAAATTTATATAACATTGTAAAATAAATAAGTTGATGTAAGTGTAAGGCCAACAACAAATATAAACAAAACAAAAATGATGTTTTTACAAAAAAAAAATAAGACAAATAAGTCACATTTTATATTATTTAAATTATAAAAAATAAAAGTATTATGTCCGAGTTATTTAGCATTAAACGAGAGCTTTATTAACGTGGATGTTAATTATGGCGATTTATTACTGAATTAGCATACTTAAGTACCTTTTGTATTTTTTTAACCGGAAAATTACTGTAAACAGATGTTTTCTGTTGTTTGTTTTCGTGGGTGTTAAAAAATCAGGTAAATACATTGTTATAATTAAACAAGATTTAATACAAAATAATTAAAAGAGTAAATATTTTTGAGATGATACCATGCGAAGATTTCTTTTTTGATTAAAAAATCAGCATTTATGAGGTGTTAAATCTGGATGCGTTTTACGTAAAGAGAAAATTTTATAGTGCTTACCATGATGGTAACTTTTTAAACTTTTTTGTAACAAGCAAGATAAAAAAAATAGTATCGGCGTAATTAGGATTAAAAATTACCTTTATGCTCTTTAAATTGGTCAACAGACCAAAAAGCAGTATGACGACACAAGATTTGTCGAGTCCCAATGTTAGATTTTTTTGCTTTTTTAATTTATTTTATTTAAAGCAAAATAGAAAATCCATCTCGTTCCCATATTTTAATATAAGATAAATCGGTTTAATGCCAATTAAATATGCAGAGGGTTATTACACAGTTCAGATCCACAAAAACACATTTCACAAAAAAAACAGGTTGAAGCTTCGAGAACTGCTTATTATTATTACAAACGTGTTAAAAGCTCAATTTTAAACACTATCTAGATGCCTTAAAAATATTACTATAAAGCACTAGTGCCTTAAAGTAACATTTTAAAGCACTAGTATTAAAAGTGGGATGTCAAATTTTGAAAGGTAACGTCAACGTTTTTTTATTTACTAACATTGATATTAATAATTTAATTTAAACTTGGAAAACAAATTCCTTCCACAGTTCTAGGATTCTCCGTAGTTGAGGTGGATTGAAGAGAAAAAACCGCATTCTCAGTCGACGTTGAGTTACGATTTGCTGCGATTGTTTTCAATGAAAGTAATTTTTTGACAATAGAGTTCTTATTTTTCAGGGAATTTTCGATGTATCCCTTAGCAACGGTAAAGGATTTCTACTCTCCATGACTTTTAATTGTCGTCAAATTTGCTTCCGCATCGACAAGAAAACTCGCTGAACAACGGCAAAAGCAATGCCCCGTATAGAGGATCGGATTTGGAAGCTGCAGAAATCTTGCTATAGCAGCAGGGATTTTTCCAAAAGAGTTAATTCCTATGGGATTTCTACTACATTTATCCTTCGCGTATTTTAGGAAGTCTCCGATGTCCTACATTTCCTGGTCGAAGAGCCATATACTTTCGACAGACACCAAAAATTCCCAAAATGGTAACTACTTTCCCCAGAAGAAACTGGTCAATTTTCGCTTTGCTCAGAATCTTAAATTTTTTGGACTGGTATCCCTCTACTTGACGTTTTAAATAAGCGATAAGCTTAAATAATTTACTGATATCCACGTCATTGTTTATGCGTAGCATAGCTTTGATCATTGAATAAGTCGACCATAACGATGATGCTTTCCAAATCTTCGCTTTTTCCTCAAAATACACAGCAAATTTATTTTCGGTATATTTTTCAGCAACATCGTTCTCCTCACACTAATTCATAAAGTTATTGTAGGCAATATTATATTTTATACGAGATTTCCTGGGCAGTAAATCCAGCGATGCTCTACTGGCTGCTTTATCTATCTCTTTAAATAGATCGATGCAACCAATACTTTCTTCTACATTTTCTTCCATTTCAAGTTGATTTTGAATACAAACTAAAACGAGCTTAAACTGATACGATGTATCAAATTTGAAGTAAACATGCCGTAACCAACCAG